>JAGDQP010057486.1:1874-12738 GCA_022664845.1 Lepisma saccharinum | reverse complement strand
TGGGGAGCTACCTGAATAAAGAGGTAGCGATCACAGTTGAGGGCTTCGGCTCTCCTCTCCCAAAACGTCTGGTCAGCGTGGGAGCAGTAGACCACCTCCTCCCTCCGGGACAGGCCTCATCCAGTAGTGGATTGAATATGGCTGTATATGGTTTATTTTCTACTTTGGTTTTGGACTCTGTTTTAACCTTACCTAAATAAAATTAGATCGAATTTCAACTCTATTGTGTCTCTGAAAGCGGATTGTAACTAAGATAAAACTTATTTAGTTAGTATTTAGTTGAAACGTTCATTTGCTTGAAAGTCTTTATATGTACTTATAAAACTAACGAATAAGCTATTTGATTATTCGTCAACTACGAGAAGCGAAGGTTTCATATTTTGTATGATAGAATTATTATTGCAAAATTGTATCCTACATGCAAACTCATTGGCAAAACTGTTAAACATCATTAGGTGTTATGTCATATTTCATTTGCGTAGTAATTTCATCATTATTTTCATCATTATCTTAGTAGTAATTAAAAATCACAGTAATATTTCAGAAAATAATAGGTCTTCATAACAATAAAGAAATCATGTGATTTCTATCCATATTGTAATAGAGTATTAAAAAATCCCTTTCGGTAGGCCTACAGGCTGAGGTAGATCTCGAACTTTTTTTTTATTTAAAAAAATTAAATCTCGCCTTATATGAGCACTATCGAGAAACTATTTATTGATTTGTAGATTATTCATCAAGAGCTGTTCAACGATACCCCAACTTCAGTGCTTTTGAGAGGATACGCCTCCTTTATCTTAACCAAAATCTCCCTGCAGTACTACACCACCATGGTGTCCATCTGCACCTTCCCACAGAGGACTTCGGCCCCAAAGGGGAGGTTTGCCCCATTTATTGTAACCTACTCTTGGACATACACCTTCAAATAAAATTTCGTTTCTCTACTTTCAATGATTTAGAAATTGGGGTTTTGGGGCCTTCATTTTGGATCGAAGGTGACGACTTTTTGAATATTTTCTTATATCGTCGTGACCTACTTGTGATGGCATACCTCGAAGTATAATTTCATTTATCTAGCTCAAACGGTGCACAAAATGGGATTTTGGGCGGCCATTTTAGATCCAAGATGGTGATTTTTCTCACATGTTTTAATATTTCCCTAAACTACTCACTCATCATAATGCACCTTTATGCCAAATTTCGTATCTCTAGCTCAAACGGTGCGGAAAATGGATTTTTAGGTACGCCATTTTGGATCCAAGATAGCGTTTTTCGATACATCATGCAATATTTTAATAACATACAAGTGATAATGTACGTTGTTACCAGATTTTATATTTCTAGCTGCAGCCGTTTAGGCTGTGTAGTCTATACAACAATGGGTTCGGTGGCCATTTTGGATCCAAGAGCAATTTTGCTCATTAACGAACTTAACCGAGCTATTAAGCCTAGAAACAGCATATAAAAATTTGGTTGAAATATCTTCAAAATTATGGCCGCTAGCGTGTATATATATATATACACACTTAGATTTCGTACCGATCTCAATAGATAGATTTTTCTTCGAGAAATGTATAGCTTTCAGTAAGATCATGCCAATTATTTACCAACAAATGGAGCTCAATTACTTGTTTTAAGACTTTTACAACGTATGTCTGACATTTTGTAAAAAAGAACTATTTTCCGGATAGTTGGTGTGCTTATTTATTTTGAACCCGACGACCTTTTCGTCGAATTCGACATAAATTAACGCAACGAACATGCGGAAAATAGTTTTATTGGTAAAGTATAGGTAAAATAGTTTACTAGTTTAGGATCCTTGTTTCATATAAATGAATAGTGGTCTGAACAAAAGGTAGTACGGAATTTCCAAGGCACTCATCACACTGGCTCCAAGGAAGAATCCCCACACTCCACCAAGAGAAACTGTAGAATGACAGAAAACAACAATAAAGCTACATAACTGAAAAAGCATTTTATACAGGTTTTATTTATAGAACAGAGAGAACGAATGTTTGATGTGCTCTGCTTTGACTTTATACCATTAACTAATTGGTAGGAAAACTATTAATCTTTTCTCTTCCAAATTTCTCGTTACTTTTACGCAATAACAGTTTAAATCAAATTACTTATTCTCTCACATTTAATACGCAACGAAGGGTTCTATTTAAAAAAAAAAGAAACTGATAATAAATGCAGTTGCAATCTATTTTCATTTCAGAACTTCATTCAACAGTCGATTTGGATGTTGGACTCAGTAACACAGCTGGCAAGCACGACTCTGGGAGACCAGGTGTATTGAAAGGAATACAAGAAGAAGATACCACACTCTCTAAGTTCTGTTCATCGCAAGTTATTCCTCTAGGTGTCGGCGTAGGTATGTGAGATACCGTTTGTGGTCCTCCGAAGAGAAACGGTTGCCCGCGGCCCACTGTTTGTGAACTAGAGACGGTGAACTATTGGTTCCGGTCTTCCGAAGAGAAATGGTCGCCCGCGGCCCACGGGTAGTGAAGGATGTCGGTGCGTAGTAGATTCCGTACCTCGAAGATAGATACAGTCGTCCACAGTTAAATTCCAGAAAGAAAGTTGAAAAGGGAATATTCCACTCCAAGTTCCGCTCCTATCTAGAGAAACGGTCGCTTAGGGAAGCCCTTTAGTTGAAGAAGACTCGATCAATAATAAAATTCACGTTGTTCGTGGAAATGTTTGCTTTCTTGTCACAAAAGCAATAAACCACTATTTGCAGTGATCTAAATGATCCAACGGCAGGGCACATGCTCGTTCGGGTAATAGTGTAGTATACATTAAATTACGTTTGCTGCAGATTTTCATAATTATATAATTATCAAAAGAAACATTAGTTTATATCAACAATAATTGCAATTTGATTCTTATTATATTTTCAGTTAAACAGCATCAAAAATTGTTTTTAAAATATCTGAAAAATAAAATAAAAATGAATTACCTATAATTTCTAGCTGGAGCGCAATCTCTTGTGCTAAATATTAGATATAATGTATACACAACAAATTAAAAGTTGTGTGAATAGGCCGCTGTTCAATACTGTTACATATGGCGCCTGATCGTGGCTCCGGACCCTTGGCACATCTTACGACACACTAAGAGCATATATACATATATGGACACTTATATCAAGTCTCTGAGACTATAGTTTAAAAAAGTCCTTATACTACCTATGTATATACATTGTCGCATATCAACAGGTTATTCATCCAAAGAAAAAAATAGGCATATAGGTCATGCGGTAATAATATACATATGTACAATGAATACAACTTGAATTTTCTCAATGGCGTCTGAGTCCTTGGTCATCGACGCCTTCCATGGACAGGAGTCAGTTCCAATCGATAACGACTTTCGTAGTGTCTGTTTCACTCTAATCTGGTCAATTTTCTTACGCACGTTTGCTAGGTTCACGCAACGCTTTCTTATCTTCTGTCGGGTTTCGTGCCGCCTTATAAATTCTTGTCCTTTAAGAGATCCGTCTTCTTCTTGATACTGATGTGTCGACACAATCTTGTCGCACGACGACTGTCTTCTTTTTCATACGTGGTCAGCGGCGGTGTCCGGGGACTAGCCTCTTTCTTCCTTGGGACGTGATCTTACTACAGTCTCAATATGGTAACTTTCCCTTGTGCTTCTGGGATTTCTTCCTTCTCCACCTTTATTTTAACTTATTCTACAAGCACTCCTCTTGCTGATGGGTTCATGCACTCGTCTTCAGTTTTCTGCTATCCACTGGGACTACCCGTCTTCGTATAACTTGTCCACTCACTTTTTGATAAAACAGTTAACAGAGTTGATACTACATTCGTTGCTCAATAGATACCGCCACTGAGTCTCATAATGTTACGCAACAGTCCGTTTGAATGTTGGCCTCAGCACCACAGCGGTCAAACACGACTCTGGGAGACAAGGTGTAGTGAAAGAAATGCAAGGAGAAGAGACCACTCTAAGTTCCGTTCCTCGCAAGGAGAAACATTCACCCAAAGAGATTATCCCTCTAGGTTTTGGCGTAGGTATATGGCCTACCGGTTCCGGTCCTACGAAGAGAAACGGTCGACCACGACCCACAGGTTGTGAAGGATGTAGGTGCGTAGTACACTCCGCACTTCGAAGAAAGATACAGTCGTCCACATTTAAATTCTAGAAAGGAAGGTGAAAAAGGGAATATTGTCCAGAATACGAAATATATTGCACTCTAAGTTCCGCCCCAGCTAGAGAAGCCGTTGCTTGGTGAATCCCTTGTGGTTGAAGAGAACTCGATCAATAATAGAAGTCACGGGATTCATAGAAATGTATGCTTTATTGTCACAAAAACAATGAATCACTATTTGCACTGATCTACCCGCCAGGTACATGCTCGTTCGGGTTATAATGGAGAATACATTAAATTACTATGGCTGCTGATTTATATAATTAAATGGCTATTAAAAGAAATATTAGTTTATATCAAGATAATTTCAATACGGTTCTTATTATATTGTCAGTTAAACAGCATAACAATTATTTTAAATGTTTCTGAAAAAAAAAAAGCAAAAAGAATTACTGAAAATTGCTAA
This sequence comes from Lepisma saccharinum, assembly GCA_022664845.1. NCBI lineage: Eukaryota > Metazoa > Arthropoda > Insecta > Zygentoma > Lepismatidae > Lepisma > Lepisma saccharinum. Next base: position 8,155 of record JAGDQP010057486.1, on the reverse strand, counting down.
CTACAGTGCCATCTCTAGTCCTGACTATTAGATACAATTTATAAACAACAAATTGAAGCTATATGAACAGGCCGCTATTCAGCACTGTTACCTACTACATCTACCTAGAATGTAGTAGATAAATAATTTAAACACTGTGTTTCTTATTCTGGGTACTCTATTTCATCAATTATAAACAATCAAATCATGTAACAACGGAATAAAAATCAATTTACAAAATTGTACACATTTCCCTTTCTATATTTTGAATTTAACGAATGCCTGTTTTCTCTCTCTTTCTCTCCGGCATCCCATTGCAAAGCTGGGATAATATACGTAAATTACCTCTGATAAAATTCATTTCGACTACATACTAAAATACAAAATTAGAAGTGAAGAATGACATAACTGAATTGGAGGAAGTTTTAGATATATGCATGTTGTGAGGAAATGTGAAATGTGGCTAGCTAATCCTACTATGAACAAGTGCTTCACTTGGGAGATAGTACTCTTACCTCATAATTATTAATTAATTAATGATAAATTATGCGTAAGGGCTATAATTGACAACGGAAGCGTTACATTCATGGACGAGGGGTCAAACACCACCGAGATGCATGTATTGGAACATCTAAAAAGTAATTGAAACACAATTAAGCTGATGGCTAAAACAAATTACTTGACTATGAAATTGTATGAGTCTGATAATAATCATAAACTAATATGTGTCTGAGAGCTAGAAGCGTGCAAGTCCAATTTGGATTAAAATGAGATCAATGTAGTTTATAACGTCTTTGCGAAGTCTAGAAATAATTGTTGGTGGATTATTGTTGTAAAATTGTTAATGAAAATATTTAATTTCGTCTGTTATGTTGTAAGTACAAAATGTAATTACTGTTAAGAATGTGTCACGTCCAGTTACTACAATTACGACAAGAAAACATAAGTTGACATATGTTTTTATGATATTTCCGAGAGTTTTAAAAGTCCAGGTTGACTTAGTATCGGTTAGTCTACGAGAGTCATTCAAATTGTTGTAACAGAGCAATGCATATTATTCCTTGTGTATATAAAATACAGGTCAAGTACTAATGTATTATTGTTATCGTACCGAGTTTGTAGAAATAAAAATAAAAATAAAGAAATAAATAACCAATATGATCACATTATTTATCCGGCTACTCGGGTCCGGATCTTGGAACTGGGTACGTGAGACCGAATCTTCTGAACAACTGCCATCACGATCCGGGTCTCAGACCTTTGGAATCCGGTTCCGCCCATCCTTAATCTAACTATCTATAAATATGGTTAAAATGCAGTTACAAAAGTAAAAACTACATCCAATAACATGAAGAAAGACCGCAGTCCACAAACATTATACACCATCGGGAGAGTTAAAAATATCGAAAATAGGCATGTGGTTATGTAAGGAGATTCAATCTCCTTAAATTATTTTCAACAGTCTTGGAGAAAGTGTTCATAACTTGAATCGAGGAAATTATATAGAATAAAGGTCATTGACGAATACCTTAATCACTTATTACTTACTGATGATATATAACCATGTTAAGTAATGAGAGTTCGAAAATAGATCTTAAAATGAATTTAAGTAAAACAATAGGCAATCAGCAATTTCAAAACAAAGGCATGAAGATACACGGAGAAAACATCGCTTTACTTAATCAGTATGTTTACCTAGGACAGATGAAAACATAGAATACCAAGATAACTGATGAACAAAAAGACGATGTAAATTGTATGGAGCTTATTTTGGAAGATTTATATCTAATTTCATATTGAACTATCAATGAAACTCCAGCGTGACGTCTACAATTAATGTGTATTACTTATTATAATGTACGTCTGCGAAACATAGATAACAAATGCGCAAAAACTCAACGATTAGGAGTTAGAATAAAAGAAATGGAAAGATCCATACTCGGAATAGCTAGGCGGGACAGGAAGGAAAATCAAAGAATATACTCTAAACAAAGATAGAAGATGTAATCAAGGCTGCGTAAAATATGAAGTGGAGATAGACCGGTCAAATAGCTAGACGAGAAAACGGACACTGGACCACATATGTTGTACATTGGATTTCCATATAAAAGAAACAATTTAGAAATGTCCAAATACAAAATGGGTCACTGGCAATTCACAAGTTTATTGGGAGGATGTAGAATTGACTAGGGATATTGTCGATATTTTCTCTATAATTATTTTTTTATCTCTAAATTTTTCATATTTACCCTCTTATGGCTAAGGGTTATCATGGCATATGACACCTATATCCCCGGAAATTGATATTGATAGACACGTTAGATTTGTCTGGAAATAAATTAAAGCGTTTTCGGAGATAAATTGTTGAAATAAATCTATAGAATTTAAACAATTTTCTCTTGCGGTGTGGTCTCTCTCTGGGTGTGTCACTGAGATGGGTAATCAAACGCATTTTCAGGAGCGACATGGATGAGGTTGGAAGTTGGACAATAATTTTAATTTATTATAAGCTTTAGTTATTGTTTAAGGCAGGTTTCGCTTTCGAAAATATGTTATTCACAAGCAATTTTATGTTTCAATTTTACATCCTGTAATTTTTCCAGAGTTCCAACCGGCTTCTATGCTGACTCTCCTGAAATGTTTAGATTGTGGCATATACTTGTCCTTCTATAACGGTGATTTCTAACATCTGCGTCGCGACACACCCACTGAAAGGTCGTGAATTGTACGTGTGTCGCAAAGCTACTGAGGCTGTGATTTTGGTGTCTAAAGTAACCAAATAATTACACTCAATTTTTATTTTAAAAAGGAATAAGGCAAGCTTAGCGACCCAAGTCAAATACGTTGAGGATGCCTGCTGTCAAGTGTACTTTGTCTTTTAAGAATATGCGTTTCAGTTTATCTCGTCTCGTTGGATTGGAGCTTCCTGTTGAGGAAGTCCAATGTACGAAACTTGGGGCGTAGGACCACTAGCGGGATTTGTATTTTTCCCATGGTGAATTCGCACTTTTCTTCCAACTGTGGAACTAATTGTTGTTGGTGATCTTTTCATTGATACTTAATTCCGCCTTCGCCGATTACCTGTGATAACTCCCCGAAATTGGATGGTGCTTCGCTGAATTTGACCAAATTCAAGGTTGTCTTCTAGAATATTAAGCCTTTTACAGGCCTGATATCTCGTATTCCTTTCCTGATCCGTGACGCATTATGGAAGTACCGTTTTTATAGCAGCTCGCGCAGTGTTCTCTATCATACTTCTTTATTAATTCTCAAAATATAGTGTGGCATAGAGGAACCAGCTGCGCTCTTGTTGTCTTCCTGGGGACTTCCAGGATAGGTTTGGCCGTGTATCAATTTTCACTGTTTCATTGTTGTTCAATGTCGATGTCCTGAATGTCGCCCAAGATGTCAGTAATCTTCGGAAGGTCAAAGGTAATTTCAGCTTTAAATGTGTTTATGTTGAACTAAGATTTTACAAGATAGTTTTACATGTAAGTTTTCTTGTGCAAAATACTTACAAGGAAGGGTCACGGTTCTCAAACACACAAATCGTATTCACACCTAATACATCGCAAGCAACATAACGAGATATGTAGATTAGCAAAATTTTAGGTGCCATGTTCCAGGGGGAGGGGAGCTAGGGTCTCCGGAAGTTCGAATGTCACAAAAATGTATATAAAGGCAGTAGTGAGGTTTTAATGTAATATCTTAAAAACGGGAAACATAATCAATATAAAACTTGCACAACAAATAACAGACGACAATTAGTTAAAAAAAGCATAAGACGTGTTGACATCTAGGAAGCAGTGTTACTAACGCAGAACAGAGTTACAATTTTTAAATCGCATTATATACCAATTAATTCACAGTGGAAAAGTAGTTGCAATAGAAAAGAATAGTTCAAGTTTTTTGCACAGTGTTTCAAACTATGGAAGATATATGATCTGAAGGTTGTCGGGTTAGAAAATATATATGGAGAAACGCCAATATGCTGGTATCTGGAATACCAGTAAAAAGGTTAATCAGCACGTATACTACCGAGGGTTGGGTAATAGTGAAAGCGTTGTCACCACTGAATGGAACCACGTGTTAAGTAAGTTATTTTTAAAAGGCACTAGTAACAAACAAAAGAACATTGTGAACGCTGGTACCATAGTGTTACTATCTTCGTGTTGGTGTGATATATTTTCCATAGTTTGCAACACAGTGCAAACAACTTGTACTACTTTCTTTTCTATTGTGCTTTAACTAGTAGATAATTCTATTTCTGTTTACAAAAATATGTAACTTTGTTCTGCGTTAGCAATATTGCTTCCTAGATGGAAACACTGCTTATTGTTTTGGTTACTACCTGTAGTCAGTTATATGTTGTGCAAGTTTTATATTGATTACTTTTCCCGTTTTCAAGATATTCCATTGAAACCTCACTTCTGCCTTTATATACGTTTGTGTGGCATTCGAAGTTCCGGATCCCCTAACTCCCCTCCCCTATGTAGTGGTTAACGCGACGAGCTGTAAATAAAAAGTTTCTAGGTTTAAATCCAACCGCAGACAAATGCAAAAAATTCAACTGTATCTTAAGACGAGAGAATGAAACGCATAATAGAATAAAAGTTGTAACCCAGATCACGTATTTCTAAAATCATTTAAAACATACGCAATTCCGTTTATTTGCAAAGGAAAATTCCTCTTAGGGTTTGTGGCACAACCATGGTCATTACAAATACGAAACAATCTGACTACAAGCATGGCACAGCCTTAGGGAACATTCCACGAACATCAAGCAGTAAATTTTTAAAGGTCCATACATTGAACTCATACAAGATGAAGAGATCAAAGGAACTAAGAGATGATGATTATGACAGGCGAATTGAATTTTCTGAAATTATTTTTCAAAATATTGCTGAACATGCAATTTTTTGGAAAACATTTGCTTCAGTGATGAAAGTTCATTTTACCTGAATGGATGCGTCAAGAAACATAATTAGGACTCTGATTAGATATCTCATGTTCTTTATGAAGGCCACATTCAAAGACCTAAAAACATTACGTGTTGGCAGGAAATCACATAATTTGGCTTTCGTTTATTGATGTTAATTTAACCGGTGAATTGTTCATGCGATTTTTAACGGACACAATAGATCCCTTAATAACTGAACTTGTAGAAAATACATTAGATATAAACGGAGGTGCCGAAGATGATGCGGAGATTATAGATTTTCAACACTATGAATGCACTTCATATTGTTACCCAGAACTACTTGGGTAACTTAACGAGTATTACTCAAATAGCCAGATAAGTCCCCATTGCCATCATAGAAGAACTGGCGCGGTCACCCGATTTATCTCCAAATTATTTCTTTCCATTAGGATTATTTAAAATCAATTCTTTATAAAACAAAATCCAGAAGTATCGAAAAACTGCAACAAAGGAAACAGAAGTATGTCAATCATTTCCACCAGAAACGCTAAAAAAAGTGCGAAGAAAAATGTATAACCGACTGTAAGAGGTGAAAGGGGCTCATTTTGAATATCCTTATAGTACTGCGCTAAATACTCGCAACAATGATACTACAATCTTATGTTTTTCCAACCTTTGTTGTAATCTACCTTCATCGTTCCTTCTGAAACAAAGCTGTCATCAATAGAATATTCTTAAGATGGGAAAATATTTTGTAGGAAACTTAAATGCTTAGTGGATGATTACGAGATGCTGGAGTACAGGATGAATAATTTAACCAAATATGGTTAAAATTAGGCTATATATTCTCAGCTACTTCTTGTGAACTAGATTAAAAATGTTCTTACCTTCAGCGAACGATTAAGTAACGTTACGTTTGTTTTCGAATTTTGAATTGGATTCGGCCTTTGAGCCTCTAAGCCTCAGGCTAGGAAAGGAGAGGGGAAAGGATTCGTGAAGGTAACTACCAGCACCTATGTTGAAGGTGCCATCCCGGTGTTTCCCTTGTGTAACTGAAGAAAACACTTGGGAAAACCTCCGTCAGGATACTCGGTCACTGGGATCGAACCCACGACCTCCCGAAAGCTACGTCAACGCTTTACGATTGAGCTGCAATGGCTTGGTTTTAGTTTCCAAACGATTAACAGACATGACAATTCTATGATATTTGTAAGGACAATTGTCAATACGTATAGAAACAATGTTTTTTTTTTAATATGGTATCTCACCAACCAACTTTCATTTGTGCCTACTAATTGAGAAATATAAATGTACTTCTCCGTTTGGTGATTGCAACAGGTACTTTGGTAATATGATATCGCGAGATACTATGGTCGTGATA
>JAGDQP010057485.1:0-12738 GCA_022664845.1 Lepisma saccharinum | reverse complement strand
AAAAAAAACACGTAATTTACTAACTGCGATTTTCTTATTTTCCCTCAGTCCCATCATGAAAATACTGCAATAATAAGTTGACATAAGTCCTGGGCGATTCCCACCCTGTGATATTTCTTAGTTTCAACAAACAAATACGGAGGTAGTAACTTCATGTTTCTTTACGTATAAAATCAACATGCACAAATACAAAATGTAGCTGTAATTTTCTTAACTTCAGCGTTAATAAATTAACATTTTATCGGCCAAGTGGTCTGCGCCAATAGTCCATTGAGTCTAAAGTCCCACGTTCGAGTCCCTGTTTAGGCCTTGGTATGCATTTTAACTAGATATAAACATCCAAATCGTGATGGGGCAAAGTAAAAATTAAGTTAACTTAAGCTTTTAATAAATTACCATTTTAAAATTGCAAATCAATATTTAAAATAAATTAAATAATAATAAAATAGTATATTGTCAATTGATTGACGTTGCTGCGTACATGAAAAATCAGTTCATCTCACGTAACAAATACCCCAAACTATTGTGACTTACATATAAAAACAAGTTGACTCAATAAACGTTTCAAAAATTTAAAACTATTATCTTTTGTTAATTTCGTCTAGGGCAGTCATTTTAAAAACAAAGAGTCAATGTTTTTGTTTTTACTTACCAGTAAATGGTCTCCTTAATTCGTACAAAATAACACACTTCGTCACAATACTGTACTGTTCAGCACTAAAACAAACTGAATACTGTTCACAATTGATTCCAGCAACCAAGCTGGGTAAATGAATTCAGGCATCCGTTCTTTTTCTTCTTCTTCTTCTTCTTCTTCTTAAACTAAATTGGCGTTGGCCCCTAGGCAATGACTTCATTATCTCCAGTTGTGTTGTCTGGTAAAGGGTCGTGAAGAAAAAAGCCAACTAATTTTTATTTCTTTCTTCAAAACTAATTAATTTTTTCTATATATTTTTCTTCGTCCACGATGCAACACCCTCGCGGCATTCCGTTATACATATTTCTGTTCCTAGCCAGGGAAAGAGGTAAGACGGAAGAGTTAAGCTCAATTTTATTTTTTAATTAGCGAGCTGTCAAATCCGAGAGTAAATTTGTGAAAAACAAGAATAATTAATGATTAAAATATGCAAATGTGGAGTAGATATCTGGTATAACCCTCCTACCCTAAGTTAACAAGTTCGTACTTTATTACGGAAGAGTAAAATAAGCCGGTATCTTGGAATTTTCATTTTTTCTTCAAAGTTGTCAGAATTTCTAAACGCCTTACATAAACGGCATGTGAGTAATCTTTAAACATCACAAACTACACCTAAATATCTATCATGAAAAGGGAATGACTTGTTTGCGAATTAGTTGCTAAGATTCTGATGTGCCTAAAGTGGTAGAATATACCACCTTTTGAGCTTGCTGACCTGGTAGACCCGTAGGCTAGTGCGCTAACCCAGCGACTCGCCCAAGTTCGAAGCCCGGCTGTTGCATTGTGATTGTGGATTTTAACTAGAACGTGATGAATAATCTAGACGGACCAGAGTCAAAATTACTAGAATGGCCCATATAAAATAAAGTTTATTACCACTGAACTACGGTGGCTCGGTGAATTCTCAATCAATATTGTGTTAGTAGTACGTTCTTTTGTGGGGGAAGGGTAAGAGTAATTCAAGGTAATGCTAAGTAGCAAAGGTGTCTCGTGATCTTAAACCTTAAGATAGGCCCTGGCCGACACATTCCCCAATCCTTTCCCCTCCCCTATCCCGGCCTGAGCCTTAGATGTCTAAAAGCCATAAATAAAATTCGATCAAATCAACAAAGACCATCAGCTTTTAATATTACGTACTTACAGGTGTGTAGCTATGTGATTATTATTATTATTATTTAAAAAATACAAGAGGAACACAAAGGAAGGGAAGAATTTTCAAGTCAGTTATAGACAACATTTAATTTTTCGGAGGAACGAGATGATTATGTATCCGATTTTTTCAAATGGTTTGACTATAAAAGAATTGATTGAATATGGGGCTCGTAGTCTGTCATTAACTTGTTTGCTAATTAGTTGCTAAGATATGATGTGTCTAAATTGGTACAGTATTGAGCTTTTTGAGCTTCAACAAAGAATTTTAGGAAGTAATTTCTCTTAAGATTCTAGTCTAAATTTTCTACGCACCGTTGTATTGCCACCAGTCTACCCCAATTTTATTCTGCTGAGTTATACCTCTATGTTTGTTTATTTTGACAAATTTTAAAACACATGTTGAGATTCATGTAAGATTTGTATATATTTATCTATAATGACAACCATCATTTTCCAACATGAAATATAGCATACGTCCTCTTTTGGCACGAAATATCTGGCCAATATATATCCCCGTCGAATGTTTAGGTTTAGATAATTTTTCAAAACTTCTCGCTGGAAAGGATAGTTAAATTAATAAAACTTAGTAGGATTTTTAAAATTATTATATTGATAGAATTGAATTTTATTTATGGCCTTTAGGCACCTAAGACTCAGGCCGGGATAGCGGAGAGGCAAGGATGTTGGAAGGTGTCGGCCAGGGCGTGAGTTGAAGGTGACATCCCAGCATTTACCTGGTGTAACAAGGAAAATCTAGGAAAAATATCAGTCAGGATGTTCCGGAGCTGGGGTCGAACCCACGACTTCGCGAATGCTATACCAATGCTCTTCCACAGAGCTACGGTGGCTCGGTTTAAAAGAAATAACTATACCGTTCGAACAGAGGACAGGCTAATCCATATAATAAGAACAAACAGTGGTCCCCCTTCACTATATTTTCTCATTCGCATTTCACATGTAGAAATATTTTAAATCATTTTCTAACAAACACTTTGTTTGTATGATTGAATATACTGTATATTTGATTGCTAATTTTGCTTTCTTTTGTTACTTCTAGGCAACAGAAGAACATGCTAAGCACATCATATGATGGCGACGTTGCTACCAGAGATGAGGAGAATGCTATCCAGTAGATCATGGCGACGTTTCTGCCAGAGATACTAGGCAGATGATCTTTAAATAATATGTATTTGTGGATGTATTTTATTAATAAACTCAATTAATTAAGCTATTATGTATTAATTTTCAATTCTTCCAGCAGTATGTATTCACCTACCTCGTGCATGAAGTAGCTGTGTATCTTAGAGTATTATTTCTTTTTAGAAACATCTAGTAGGTAATCTCTCTGTATGTTGATACGTACTGTAAGATGATTAGCTTTTACTGCTTGCTTGGACAAAATCAACTTCGATTCAAGCCTGTGTTTTCTAGTGCAAGGCAGGGGTGTAGTAGTGCTCCATTTACAGTGCTTACACCGCCCCAATACTACACAGGAAAGTGTTTTTAGTAAGTTATTACCAGTTGCTAAAGTTGCAGTTTCCTGTTTTGCACAATGTGGCAGTTCAGTGAAAAGTTAAATTGTTTTGCTCCGCTCGGAAACTAAATACAATCTTCATGTGACTGATTTATTTATTTATATACATTCTAAGGAGTCTTAAATTATTTGTTTTCCTCAATCAACTGACTTTTCTCCATTCAGTTTACTTGTAATTATTATTTATGTTATTTTGATTTCAATATGTTTTAATTTGAACTTATGCATTCAACGAGTATGAACTGTTAATGTTTAAGAATTCATATTTATAATGTGTGATATGAAGTGGTAAGTTAGGGCATTCGTAAGGCATTGAATCGAGGTTTATTTGCATTTTTCTTTTAGAGCTTACCATTAATTTATTTTTAATGGCTCTTATGAAGCGATACGGTTCTTTTGGCTCTCCAAGCGAATTCAGAGTCCCCAGTTAAGTAGAAGTTATTCCCCGACATTGTGAGATACGTTTTTTTCCCTTCCAGAGAATCGTTTGTTAGTACGCCCATTTAAGATTATTAATTGCATACTGTTAATGCTGATGAACTTATGTTGGCGGAATGGTAGAGTGGTCTTAGGTGCTGTTTCGGCAGTTCCTGGAAGATGATAAGCGACCGTCTCCCGTGGGCAAGCAGGGCTTGGTAACTTCTGTAGTTTCGTAATAGTGATTTTATACTTTCGAGAGAGTATAGTACATTGATTCATCTTTTTCTATTCACAAACAGTTTTTCTGATAATGCTTTTTTCTACTGACGTATTGTTATTCCTTGCTTTTAAAATATTTTTGTACGTTTGTTACAGCATAACTTAAGCACAGGGACACGTTGGTTGCCTTCGGTCCACTCGAACATACAGACAACCGGACACAGCGAAGTTTAAATAGTATAAAATAAATTAAAAATTAGCTCAGTCACTGCAGGAAAACACACTGAGGCATGCAACGAAAGGAAGGAAGACATACGTGAAATCTGCTGTTTCACACTGCCTGACCCCAAGAAGGGGAGTGAGATGGATGTTGCAAACACAAAACTGACGTGCAGAGGGTAAGGACAAAACTCTATAACTCCAAATGGATTATGAAACTAGCAACGTTGTACTTAAGTTATGCCATAACAAACATGCAAAAATATTTAACAAGCGAGGAATAATAATACGTCAGTAAAGAAAAGCGATATCAGAGCAACACTCACGTTACTAGAAAAACTGCTGATGCATAGAAAAAGATGAACCAGTGTACTATACTCTCCCGAAAGTATAGAATCACCCTGTTACGGAACTATGAGAAGTAAACTTACATCAAGCTTGATGCAAGCTTGCTTCTCATAGTGCAAGGTTGATTCAACCTTAATTTATACTTGTTGATAACAAGATTACTAACACATGCTTGAATCAAGCTTGATTCAACCTTGTTTTATTCAACATTGTCCCAAGCTGTTTACTACATGCTTGATTCAAGCTTGATATAAGCTTGTTGTTCATAGTGCCAGGTTGATCCAACCTTGATTTATACTTGCTGATAACAAGGTTACTAATACATGCTTGAATCAAGCTTGATTCAACCTTGTTTTATTCAGCATTGTCCCAAGCTGTTTAATACGTGCTTGATTCAAGCTTGATCTAAGCTTGCTGTTCATAGTGCCAGGTTGATCCAACCTTGATTTATACTTGCTGATCACAAGGTTACTAATACATGCTTGAATCAAGCTTGATTCAACCTTAATTTATTCAGCATTGTCCCAAGCTGTTTCATACATGCTTGATTCAAGCTTGATCTAAGCTTGCTGTTCATAGTGCCAGGTTGATTCCATCTTGATTTATACTTGCTGATCACAAGGTTACTAATACATGCTTGAATCAAGCTTGCAACTTAAGAATCACGGTTGATTCAAGCTTGAAGAATCAAGCATAATGAGGCTGACCCTTGATTAATACTTGAATTATCCTTGCATTACCTTCGACCTTTCAAGCTTATATCAACCTTATTTCCAGTAAACTAGAATGCTTGAATCAGGCTTGAATCAAAGTTACAGCCTTGAATTTTTAAGCTTGATTCAAGCATGCATCCTTGCAGTTTCAAGCTTGATTCAAGCATGCTTTGCTATCTGGGACCTTTTCTGATACTCCCGTAACTACCACGCTATATGCAATTGCCTCTACATCGAAACTAGGTTAAGTTACTTCAACATTTATCCTGTTTTATTATACAAATCTCATGATTCACCTTCTTTTCACGATTGGAATTATGACAGCTCGGCCGGAATAAGACTAATCTTTGATACGGACAACCCTTTATCTTACGCGCACTTCAAACAAGTACTGTCGCTCGGAAAGGCAGCCATTCCTACTATAAAATTATACAGACAATACCTGACACTCATTGTCTTTGTTCATACTCTGAGAGATTCTCCACATCCTTAATCTCTTGACTCAGCATGGAGCGACGACCGTAATTACTATTATGATCACAGAAAAGATAATCATGAAGATAGGTCGTTCTTCGAGTGACGCCTACAAACGAGTCTGTTAGCGGCACTCACATATACATCTAATTTCAGATTTAGGGAACTATAAGCCCGTTTTCGATGCTTAAACTTGCATTAAAAGGGTATTTGCCATACTAAAAAATAAATAAAAAATGGGTCAGTAGGTTTGCAAAAAAATTCAGCATGTCATATATCTGATGATAGCACTGATCCCAAATCATATAGGCGGCTGAAGGCGTTCAAAAGTTATGCATTTTTGTTTAGCCCAATCACAGAATTTTCAAAAATTATCGAAAAGTCTCTGTCATTCTGTGTCTTTTTACTTTAGAACCAAATGATTTCTAACAGGGAATCTTGGGGGTCAATTGAAGGTCCCGCAGGTGTAAAAAATTCTTATTTTTTTTTTAGAGGAGTTACATTTTTCGACATACGGAGACTACCATAGTGCAAAATCGATCTTTCGTATGAAGACTATGTTTGCTTTTTACACGCTCTTTATTAACTTACTTTGTAATCATGTTTTATCTCTGGTACAAATCTTGCAACGTTAATTTAACTCTTTTCCCGACGTCATACAATGATGACATTTTGCACAACGACGTAAGTCGGGTGACAATACAGCATTCCATTGTTACTTTAATATATTTCTATATATGCATTTATTTAAAAATATTTTTATTTTTTTATTACAGACTTCTTTATCCTAAAATAGATACTAGCCTGCACCGCGGGTGAGTTTGGCTGGTTGCAGAACACTTTAGGATTTGGGCCACAAAATATTAGCTGGAGAAAAAGTATGAACACCGAATAACCTGAAAAAGATAATAAATAAAATGAATTAGAAAGAATTTTTAAAAATTAAAAATCATGTAAAAAACACGCTTTTTTAAGCAAAGAAAAATGGACTGAAAAGTGAAACAATAAATTTGTGAATCGGAAAATAAAAGCGTGTGTAGGTACTCTTGGTTACATTATCGTAAAATAATATATAACAACGAAGGATGACGATAGTTGTCGCTGAGATCCTAATCGCACATAGCGCATGTTATGCAGGTTGGTGAGAAATGGAGAATACCAAAATTTAAGGTGCGATGGACAAAGTGGGGGCGGAGCAAGAGAGGCCAAACCTCGAAATTCACGGAAGTTAAAAAAATAATATATTCATAGTATTTCAGAATAAAGGACGGAACTTTCGGGAGGAACTTTCTGGTATCCAAAAAAGTAAAAAAGGCCATTTGAACATGGGTGAAATGACGCCTAGCTTTGGAGATACAGTGTTTCCAACTTTGAGAACAAAATCGACGCCTGGAAATGGGAGGAAATGAATAATTCTCGATAAGTCAGAAACGAGTCATTGAATAAAAATTCCGTTTCCGGAAATGTATTTTTAGCAACATGATGGAAATCAGGAGTGAAGACACAATGCCAGCGGTTTGACAGTGTTGCCAACTAGGTATAAAGTTTATTTTTTTCAAATGGCAGTTCGTCGTGTTATTGGATATTTTACACCGTTTAGTGTTGATAAACAACATACTTAAAGTCACACCACCGTGCTGCAAACTACCGATAAGACAGAGAGGTTTTCGCGATCTTATACAAACTACAGGTCAGTCCATCTGAAATCGTTCGTCTTGGTTACTCGACCTCTTTCAAATAAAATAATAATAATAATATATTCCTTGTAGTAGAATAGCTCAAAACCGGTATTCTTTTTATTTCTATCCGAATCTATTAATTAATGGCCGCCAGTTTTGCAGTAGTTTAAAAATATGTAGTATATCTGTACTAGTTTATACTAGGACATTCGAACAGAAACCAGTTTATTCCTTAAATCTGCTTGATAATTTTAATTCTCTGCATGATAAGCCTCAAAGGTAACTGAAGTGATCAAAAAGGTATTCAAACGTGTTTGTCGCACCAAAAGTGCGGTGCAAAGAGCGGCAAAATTGAATTTTGACACATAGGAAAATTTCTAGATCCGGCACTGAATATATCATTTACTCGATCAAAGTATATATTGTCCACCCTATTCGGAATCATAAAAAATATCAGAAGTATAAAACTAATTTTATTTTCTAATGTTTGTCTAGTATATTTTACACGAAAAGAACTCACAAAAAAATCGAATTATGAACCCAAGTTTTATTAGATCATTATATATATTTGTTTCTTTACGAACTTTAAAACAAAGTAAAATACTGACAATTCAGCATAAATAAAAAAAACATATGTATAGTCCTTCCGTTTGATAGAATTATTGATCAGCTGGTGAACTGCTCCATTAAATTAGTGGAATTCTAGGAAGAAAGTAGTGCATATCCAAAGCTTAGAAATGCATCTAAATTCGTATCGATGCTAATGCTTAAACACCAGAAGAAACATTTTCAGGATGTGTCTTATATTTAAAAATGAGACGTAAAAACAATGAAATTGTCGAAATGACAATTAACTACAAAATTCAAAAGTCATATTAAACATAGTGAAACCAGAATAACGAATTTCAATTTTTATTTTTAAGGTTTCCGGGCAACCATGACTTTGCCTGGATGGATGATAAAGGGATGATTAGTGGAATGAAGAAAGTGGTAGAAAATAGGAAAAACCTGAGAAAACCCAAACACTTGGTGTTTGTCCACCACAAAGCCCACATCAAAGATAGTAACTTTCAGCATGTTTGCACTACGTTTGGTATTGCAAGTCTACAAATTTGCAGGATTCCATTTAAAAAAAATAGTTTTTAACAATTACTTTTCGTTCGTACTTATCAATATTTGCCGCCCTTTCCCTCCTCCCGTATTTTTCAACATACACAATTTTTCAATTGTACGCATTTCCCGCAAATAAGTTATACAATCCAGGTTAGATAATTATTCTTTTCTTTCATTATACGCAATACAAAGACCAAAACCCATATACGGCATCGACCCGAACAGTAAAGTATACGCATCGTTAAGATTTTTTTGAGAAGGCTCGCTTGTGAAAAAGCAACGAAGCAGGTTTCATAGCTTTAGAATAGGATCAAGAAGCTTTCCTAGTTTCGAATTTCAGCCTATATATATGCATTTACTTCAGAAGCTGTCTTCGTAACATAAAAGGACTAGTAAAATAGAAGACAGTCGTGAGTGGTGGGATTGAACAGTGGTTAGTTTGCCGGACAACAAACAAAACTGAAGATTCCAGCTTCGAGTCTCCCTCCAGGCAGTTTAGATTTTCCGCCACAGGCTTGATGTAAACAAGACAAGTTTGTTCCAAGTTTGCCGCGAGAGGTTTTAGTAACTTTGTCTCCTGCAAGTTTACTGCAAGATTGTAGTAAATTTGCGCAGTAAACTTGTAGAGTTGCAATGTCAATTTTCGGGCAAACTTGCAATGCTAAATCTCGTAAAACTTTCTGCAAGTGTGTGTGCTATGTGTGAGGGCACAAGAAGGGTTCAAACTGAGGACTCTAAGCACCAGAGCTGAGCGCTCTACCATTGATCCGGAGTGGCGTGGTCACCCTGAATTACGAGGCAGGGTCAGATATATAGCAAAATATTTTAAAAAAGAAACATTAGTTTTTGGTTGCCAATATTTTTCAATTTAAAAAAGTGTTGAAAATATTTCAGTTTCAGGAAAATACCATACTCAAATCGGTGAAAGGAAAATATATGATTTACGAATATTAGTAAAACTAAAATCAAGTTCTATGTACTGTTAGACATGTAGTATATGAATTTTCTATTATACAAAGAGATAAAAGAAAAATATGATATATTACGACGCGTAGAGTGGTTTGTAAACTATAAAAATTGTTACTTAATTCTATGTGGTAGTAGACAGTTAGATTAGTGGAAAAAAACTCTTCTAAACAGTTAGATGCCACATAACGATGCTTGTGTTTGATGGTAAACTGTAAAACTGCCAAATTCAATTGTCACTTAGCGTCGACAACAGTTTTTTTAAATTTTCCAAATCAAAACAATATTATACTCAAAGAGACGGAAGAAGAAAAGTGAAGCGTGAAGTTCATAATAAACTGTAGAAATGTTGAATTCAATTATCTGGTCAAAAAATGATGCTCTGTAAAGTGATTTTCCTGTACTTCTAGTTCAGAAAAGGGATGGAAAAAATTGTCACTGAATTTCGAAGGAACACAATCTATGAAGTAGAGGGTGCGGCACGAGAAACTAGCCCCGTTCCAGTGAGTATCACTTCTTGTTTCAATCGACGTGTTGACTACGTGGATATTTGATTATCATGTCCTGTATTCTGCCTGCAAACTCAGGTGTCCGCACAGGTGTAAGTCTGCTTTGGGCTCATTCGCAACCGACTCTCTTGATCTTCATTTCTTGAGCAGATTTGTCAGTTTGATGGAAATCGCCGATTGGGAAACTTTTCGGCGAACATTTCCTTGACTGCTTTATCGAACGTGTCTGCACTTAAAATTCTAATATGACAATCCTTTCTTCAAGCGAATACGGCATATAGAACAGTATTGAACTCAAACACCAAAAAGTTACCTCCGACACTCACTGTAAACATTGAATTACGCCTGAGAAAACATATAATTGTTGACGGTATTTTGTACAACAACGGCATTGTTATCGGAATAGCGTGTCATGGTGACTTCACTCATGATCACCGTATTTTTCAGTCCATTTCATGTATGCAATTTTCTTATTATGTACCGTAAAATTATATGATGTAATTTACATGAAATGAACCTTTTGTGTACTAAGTCGGACGTGGCTAAGTTTTTCTTGCCGCACCCGGTATTATAAAGGTCCTTACAAATGTGAGAATGCAGGGAAAGAAGAGAAGCTGTAGTTGATGTCGTTAGTGAGTTTGTTATGAAGAGAAAAATCGTGGTATTAAGATAAAATTTAATATGGTATTTAGGGTTTATTATTAATTAGAATTGTATAATTGAAGTTGGCGATAATCTTAAAATTTACCATGGGATGAAAGCACTTTCAGGACGCAGTTATATTTTATTGTTCACCATTAGGGTTTTAAAATCGAAGTTCACGCCTTCAATTAAATAAACGTCAAAATGAAAATGAAACTAGTAGATCCAAGAATAGGTTAGGTTATAATGTTGAAATTCCACAACTTAATGAAAACATGTCGAATTCTTGAAAGTTAAAATGGTTGAAACTTCACGAACTCGTATATTTAAAATTTTGAATTTTGATAAGTAATAGATTAAAATAATCGAAATTACGTAACTTAGGCTAAACTAAAAATTCCAACTATGGGAAATTAAAATTGTTAAAAATTCACTAGCCTGTATATTAAAAAAATGTTGAATTTTAAGTATAATATCGAATTTCTGGGAGTTATTATGATAAAATGATAAGTGGAAAGTGAATGGCTGGAAGACAAGTAGTAAAAATTCAGTAAAAGTATTGAGTGTTGGAAAGAATTGGATGAAATAAGTGAAAATATCAAATTTCAGTAAGACATATTCATTATACAAGCTAGGATATGTCAAATTCCTGTGCGTCATGTCCATGATATATGGCTGTAGGTCACAGAAAATATATATAAGTAATATACGAGAACGGGACATGGGTTAGGTTACAAATCGCTGTAAACGAAAAAATGGCATACAAAAACGAAACAAACCATGGGTTAGGTTAAATTGTCAGATTTTAGTAAGTCATAGTCTCATAGATTAAAATGTCAAATTCACTACCCAGCAAGCTAAATGCCAACCCCAACAACGGTCCAACCAACTGGTGATCGCGAAATACGAGTTGTTGGGGGAAGCTCATCGCGACCCCTAAGTGGCGTTTGGTCGTAGGTCCATTTTCCCGGCCGCCACATGTGTCGGTATAGGGGCGTAGATCTGCCCAGCAATCCGTGACGACGTCGGCCCTAGCTTCGCCAACCAAATGCTAGCTTAGAGGCGACGTCGCCTAGTGTTAGAAAAGTATACAAAACTGGCGGGCCATGGCCACCAATCATTAGAGTTGTCCACCTGGAGTCACGTCTGGTGGCCAATTTTGAAAAATTAACGTAAATAAATACAATATATATATATATATACATATAAGGCCACTAGTGATTACAAATGACCACTGCAAAATTTTTCCGGTGGCCTCATTGGCCACTTGATTTTACAGAACTTTTTTAAATCACTGCGCCTGGTTCGCATGAGTAACTTTGGTACAAATATTACGTAGGATAGGTTAAAATTTTGACCTTTAGTAACTCATAGTCGCTATTCACCGAATTTTTCCGTAGCTTAGTGCACAAAGTAAATACGTATGCAGAGTGAGGAAAAGGGCAGTTTACGTGCAATGCATTTTCAAGACTTATCAAACGCATGTGGTGATACTCCCCATATCCTACGAATTTTCTTAGAGCAGCTTTTCATGCGATGTATGCGAGTGTTGCATACATTACTTGATTTTCTTTAGTACCTTTTTTATGTACCCAATAGAATTATATTTAAGGCGACTTTATGAGTAAACAATTACCATATGTGTTCTTTAGACACCTTGAATTTTCTTAGGTTCAGTTTTCAGGTAAACAGTACCTACGTTATTATCTTTTATAAGTTTGTACAATAAATGATAGAAGGGGATGATAATACACAAATTCGAGCGCAACTTTTCTTTTACTAGTACTGAAAGTACTAGTATTATATATCTTTTTTAATGATTGTTGGAATTTTTCGCTGAGGCATAAAATTTGTAAAATACATTTTTATGTCACATCTTTTGATAGAGAATAAATTTGAATTTCTTTTAAGACCTACAAGGAGGAAGTAGGTGTATATTATTTTAAGTTTCACATTTCAATGCTTAGGGGAACGCATGTTAAGATAGGGAACAAGGTAAAACTTTGTATTTTCTTAAATGTTTCCGAATAGTTCAAACTTGTTATTTACTTTG
>JAGDQP010057484.1:0-12351 GCA_022664845.1 Lepisma saccharinum | reverse complement strand
GATTATTTCCTCTGCGATACGAATCATTGTCAGAAAACCTACGACGTTTTACATAGTTACGTTTTACGATGATTTCCAAAATTATTATTTCTAATTGAATTATTACATCTGTTACCATTATTAAAATTTTGATTAAATCTCCTACCAGAAGAATTATTTTGAAAATTTGAAGATTTATTATTATTCTTAGATGAATAAAAAATAACCCGCTCAGTTTGAGTACTACTAGATTTGGTTACTTTAGTTGCTCTGATTTTGGGTTTAAATTTATGGTCATTATTAACTTTGTTTCCTTTAGGTTCGGTTACATTAGATTCAGAATTAGAAAGGATATCTTTATTTAGCTCAGTATTAGTAGGACTGTCTAAATTCTTTAACACATCAATAATATTATTTATGCTTTCGGGAGTGTGCAATCTTAATAATTTACCTATAGACTAAGGAAGAGCTTGAATTATTATTTCGATTATATCCTCCTCAACATATGGCGAAGCGTGTAATTTATATTTATCTAGCAACTGCCAAGCGAATTGTGCCATATTTTCAAATACACCTGAATGATATTTTATAGAGTAGAGCTGTTGCAAATAACGTTTCTTCCTGGGGTTTTCGAAATGATCCAGAAAAGCTCGTACGAAGTCTTCATAAGTAACAAGTTTAGTTTTCTCGTGCGTGTACCAGATCAAAGCTAATCCAGTCAGCCTACGACCAATAACCAACATTTTATCAGAAGACGTTAGCTTCATTAGGTCGCTATTCTGAGCAATTTCAGTTAAGAATTTCCTAGCGGATTTCCCGGGAGTTCCACTAAACGTAGGAAATTGATGTCATTAAGCCGTAACGGACGGGCAGAATGACTATCAACAACATTCCTGACCTGACCTAACTGAGGATACATAGTGTCCTCCTTTTGAGATGCTCTCAAGGGATCACAACTTTCATTAGGTTTAAAATGATAACCCACAGAAATCGGCGTAGGAGTCACCTTAGGAAATTCAAACCTGAGATCTCGATCAAATTCGGGTTGTTGAGAACACGGAATTTGTGAAGAAGAAGCAACAGAAGGATGTCGATACTTAAAAGGTTCAGACTTTAAAGGAAAAGCATCATCGGTCACCTCCTCATGCGATGTTCGTCTTCCCAAAATCCGACTTTGATCGACACGTCTCCTATTCTCAAACAAGTCCTCACTACGGGATGAAATCCTAGGCATATTCGTTACAGTCGTAGTAGTCAGAGAGTACACTGGTTTACCTTGACTTGTCGTCACTACAAAGGTAGTCATAGAGGGTAAGCCTAAACCAGTTACAGGAATAAAAGTGGAGAATGGTTGAGCTTCACTACTCACTATCGGTTCTTTAAGACAAGTTTCCCTGTCTTCAGTTTCGGTTGCGTTAGTATGCAACTTTTGAACTTCGATACGCAAACTTTCCACTTGGGATTCAAGGGACTCGGTTTTAGACGAGACACTTGCGATCTCGCTACGGACTTCGTCGTACCTAGCATTCATGTCATTCACAACGCTGTCTATTTTCTCAGACAACTTAAAACCTTGCACATCAATTTTACTTTCAAGAGTACGCATATCACTTTTCATATCGGCACTCTGCGTAGCTATCTGACTTTCAAGATTAGTGCAAATATAATTTTTCATCTCGGTAGTCTGAATCGCTATTTTTCTTTCAAGGTTAGAACTCTGTGTACGTATATCGTTTTTCATCTCGATACTTTGAATAGTCATCTTACTCTCAAGGTTAAAACATTGAACAGTTATCTGACTTTCAAGATTAGTACAAATATCATTTTTTATCTCGGTACCAAGATTATTTATCATTTTGGTGAGCGCATCCAATAAAGTACCCTGATTACTGATTCCGATAGGTTCGGTCTCGTTAGATTCGGAATCAACGCGAACCCCGTCCTCAGTTTCATCCTCGATTGTCCCAGTATTACTTGACCTACATGCCTTGCAAATATATCGCGACTCTAACATAGGTTTCAAGTCAGCCGCTATTCGCTCACATCGTAGATGCTTTTGTTGCATACAAGCAGTACAAGTTATTATTGCACCATTGCGATTACAACATACAGGATGATAATCCCGACCATCGATACTCATATTATCGTCACTTAAAGGGTTACTAATTATATCAGTACACAATATCATATAACAAGAAACCACTATTAACGTCCTTCCCACAAAATACCGGAAGTTCGATTTGAACAATCAATGCCGCGATCATCCAGTTTCCACATACCAAACTTAACAAAAATTAACCTAACTCGACGTAAGCCACAATCTCCACAAGTACGCAAAGAAAATCAATAACTAGTAATTCTCCAGTCACTTTTATATGTAGTTCATAACGAAACAACCTTTTCCTCTCAGTAACGTTTATCGGCTTTAATATGTGCAGTTTATTTAAAATCAAATTAGTTTCAAGCAATTGATACTTTTTTTTTACAAAAAAGCGTTGAAAAGCACTACGAAAACAGAGATATCAAAAACAACACAGTCTCACAAATCCTGGCTGGGAATCGCCAAAAACTGAAACGCACAGGTTTTTAGAAACCCTGGCTGGAGTCGCAAAAAAATGCAACGTCCCCAACCTATTGATCCCAAAAGAGGATCACACAGACAAATAGGGTCGCCAGGAGCCTAGAGTACCCACGCAACGCATCTAACCTAACCTCTAGCTCCAAACATTTTCTACACCCCAGACGAGCGGCGCAGAAATGCTTTCCAGATTTAAGAATATCTGGGAAAGAGGATTCCAGATCCTTGTGTTCGCTGTAAAAAAATAATTTAGATCGAGGGATAAAATACCGGTAAGGTGACACCTCCAATCGTTTAATTAGATCGTCAGTTCAGATAAGCGACAGATTAAGAAAGAAAACGTAAATCTTTACACGGGAAATAATCTCAAACGGTAATACGCATAACGACTCATATGTCACTCATACTATGTCTTTACTCACTTCGAAGTCTACAGGGTGGCAAAAGACCATGTCTTACCTTTACCTTAGTAGGGCCCACACCTGTAGTCTGGAATCGCAATTCCTGAAATAAAGACGAACGAACACAAACGAATGACGGTCGCAACTCAATCCAAACGTACTGTCATAACGCAAAATGCAAATAATATTTATTCATACAAATCACATGCTGGAGTCACTTCATATGTCAACGCAGAAATAACCAGAAATTCAATATATAGTTCCTTTCCCAAGTTACCACTTCTCAGCTGGCGAAAGAATCCTACCGCTGGTCTACGGATTTATGAACCGATCTAATCTAATTAAAACGTATCATTCAATACGATAGGTTTACCGAAACACAGAAATAATTTAGTATCAATTGCTGTCAATTTCACGTAACGATTAGTAGCTAATTTCCAATAAATATCAAGTCAAACATTAAATAACTCACTGCACATGATAAATTTTACTAAACACTGTAAGAGGATTATCAACTAATGCCGTAGATCGTACCTGGTTAACTGAGAGGTTTCTACACTACGTTCACTGAACATAAACTCAAGATATTTTCGAAGAAATATAAAAATTTCAGAATTCCAATTTATTACTTTGAATTTACACATTTCATGCTTTCGGCTATGATAATGTCATAAGAATCGGAACAGAATTACTGTCGAGGTGTAGGAACAAACAAATTTGAATCTCTGGTATACATTGAATTAATTAAGCAGAACTGAATGTTACATAGTCACACATAAATGTCCATAATTTCTATAATAATTAATATATTTCGTTGATACTTTCACAAATTATTCCCGAAATATTGTTTTATAATTGAGAAAAGCTTTGTTACAGAATTACTTACACGAAAGAAGTTCTAGTCTAAAATAGATCGTAAAGAAAGAATCACTTTAACGCTATTAATTGTGTGACGTCATTACAGATGATTACTACCTTATACAAAAGACGTTCTGAATAAATCTTGAAAATACAAAATAATGTTATAAAATATGACTTCTTCATCGGAGAATAGTGGCTGGAGTTGAAACCAAAATTATCGAACCATGTTGAATAAATTAAAATTTACTGTTAACATCAAAACGGTACGCAAAAATAGTCGAGCAGACATGTTGCTAATTTGATCAAGTAAGGAAAATATGCGGTAGCCGTCAAACATGGCTAACCGGGAATTTCGAATGGATTTGGAAAACTGGAGACGAGAAATTGGCATGATTATTAAAATAAAACGAACCGGTACTTGTAATGTACGAATTCGGTTAATAGCAGCCCCATACTGAAATTTAGAACATACAGTACATATTGATAAATAATCTCAAAACAAAAATATTAATTTAATACGGTGAAAATTTCGAAATAATGATGTTAAAAGTCCTGGTAGCACTTATATCGGTTTTAATGCTTCTTACTTCGAATAATATATTTTCCGGTATGGACGAAAACAGTCTAAATCGAAAAATGATACTAAATTTGGTGTTTATAATTACCAATCGTAGACAGGGCTTAGGAAGTACAGATGACGGAAAGCCCATGCATCTATTCGTCTCGTTTTAAAAGTTGGAACTGAACTAACATGGCGTGGGAGAGCAGTTCTCCCAGCAAATGGAGAAGAAGGCTGATTCACACCAATCAGCAAAAAACAAGTCACGAAGCATTGACTAGGGTCCAATCAAAGACAAGCGTTAGATCCAAGTCATTGCTGCGTGACTAACGAAAACCTGGATGGATAACGATAAAAATCCAAAGAAAATCCAAACGAAACACGCTCAAAGCGTCTAAAACCAACCAAAGAGAATGAGCTAAAGAGAACACACAGAAAGAAAACAAAACGGAGACTAAAAAAAATAAAAGGGGAGAAGATAAATATAAAAATGGAACAGCAACTAGGCTGTTACAAACCTTCTCTAACGAAGTACTAACATAGGAAATGGGTGTACTTGGAAGCAATAACGATACAATAGCCATTGACACTAAATTAATCGTTAGCTCATGAATTGGCGGGCCT
The DNA here is from genome assembly GCA_022664845.1 of Lepisma saccharinum. Taxonomy (NCBI): domain Eukaryota; kingdom Metazoa; phylum Arthropoda; class Insecta; order Zygentoma; family Lepismatidae; genus Lepisma; species Lepisma saccharinum. The sequence continues at coordinate 7,349 of JAGDQP010057484.1, read as the reverse complement.
GACTTGATTCTCTAATTGTTTTAACTTCCAACATCTACCGTAATGAAACACTAATGGTAAGATTCTTTCATTGTAAACACTAATGATGCACTAATGATGCACTAATGATTGGTACTTATTACATCGTTAGCGTATCAAGTTAAAGTTGAGAACTCATGAATTAACTTGAACGTGAACCTAGCTCCAACATTATTTTGACTCTAGTAATTATTCTAATACAACACTAACGTTAGGAAGTGATGCACTCAGAAGCACTAGCGTTACACTAAACATTAGTACTATTTTTATCGTTAGTTCTTGAAATGTGGTGATAGCGTAAAGTTGGCATCCGAACATTCTTGCTTCTAGCACCTGAATCAATGAAGCACTAACGTTGGTATTTTGGAACTAGCAAGCACTAGCTCTTCACTAATAATTGACACTAATTTTGTAGTTAGTACTCCAAGTGGAGTTAGTACGTTAATGTAATGTGCATTACTGTGCATTAACGATGATCTTACGAACATATATTTTTGGGTCCAAATGCTTGTGTGTGGGGGGAATAACTTGAACTCAAGTTAATTGCACCCATAGTTTATTCATTGTAACTGGCTTAAGAATTAAGCACTAACGTAAGTGTGGTATGCACTAACGATGCAGAATCGATTAAATAGATCTGAGTCAGATTGATTTAAAAATTTAAATAGGTAATTTCCCATATACATTTCTTCTCTGTATTTCCCACAAGAATTGAGTATAAACGCTAGTGTCATATGCACTAACATGCACTTAATAACCATTGTATTTGGGTCTGGATACGTTTCAAATACCTTTGTAAACTGGGCTATCTTACAGGCTGCTCTAAAAAAATTGCTTTCTATATGTCACTTAAAATTTTAGCAGTAACGTCAGTGCCATGTGAACTAGCAATTATATAAACATAACATAAGTTTGGGTCTGTATAGATTTAACATTGTTTTTAGGAAAACTGTCTGCATCCACAGATTATCCCTATATCTCGCTTAAAAATGGAACACTAACGTTAAATTCAAATATTTGGGTCCGCTTAGATCTCCAATATCTTTGTGGGTCCCAGCCAAAATTTACTTCCTATATCTTGCCTAACATTTTTTCTCTCATTTTGGGGACCCCCACCTCTCAGCATTCCTTGCACAATTTCGCTTCGCGTGCCTGATGGCCACATCGAACTGAAGGTGTTCTCCATGAAATTGGGGTAGGCATCTCCAGAATAGAGCCCCTGCCTCGACCCCAGTACTCGGCGTGGAGGCACTGAGTTCGTAAGGACCTGTTTCGCAATATCCTTTAACTATGAAATAAGAAAAGATAAAAACAGAAGCAAAGAGAAGGAGGAAGTTGAGGATTTTTCTGTGGCCCAGTTCCCAGAAACAATCCTGGGCTCTTTTTTTCCGCTGTTGGAGGGGGGGGGGGGGGGGGGTTAAAAAGAAAATTTTAGGGGTGAGTTATACAACAGAAATCAGTATCTGTTGTTATTGCATTTATTTTATTTTATGTTTCAAATATTTATTGTTTATTTATCTATATTATTATTTATATTGCCCATTTATTTACTGTTCCCTTTACTTGGTAAAAGTCTTTATTTTTATGCCGCGAGTTCATCCACACATCACACTTACGGAAATGTAAATCACCGATTTTAATGAAACTTTGCATACTTGTAGAACATCAAAACATAATCGACACGTATGTTTTAATTTCGGCAATGGTGCGGGTTTAAGCGTAGAAACCACCCTGTGAACGTTACGAGTAGTCTCTAAGCATAGACAGAAGACAAGCATTTAATGTAGAAAAAATAATACTACCAGGGAGGGTTTAGGACAGCTTATTCAGAATCGGACGTCAAAAGTACAGAATTCAAAATGACGGATCCAATATGGTGATTACAATTACAAAATGTCGTATATTTTGAAATGCTCTATAGCTTGCCAAGAACAATTATAATTGGCAGGGGTTGCTGCAAGAAGGGGTCAGACCGATTTGGAACCCCTTTCTGTACTGATGTTAACGGGATGCTTGATTAAAGTGAGTCTCTTCACCTCTCACTATTCGGAGTGCATATTTATAGTGACCCCCTCGCCTCCCACTATGTCAGAACTACATAGACCCTTAATTGTTATATTTATTTATTTATATGGAAAACATTTTACAGTAATGATATTCCGTAAAAATGTGTGTGATGCATAAACATTGTTTATACCACGCACACCTTTTTACGGCTATAACTGTGCACAAACGCAAAATGCTTCACAATCTTTGAAACAAAATGTTACAGGATTTTCAAACTCGGGTGTTTTATCTTCCAAATAACCGCTTTTGCACCAAGCATGCTTATAATAAGATTTGTACATCTAGGCGACGAAAATTAATTATGAATCTGTGAGTGGATCTTAATTATTTTTGTCTTTGTCTTTCGTTACAATCATCAAACAATCGCTGGTTAAACATAAACGGTCGTTAAATAATCGAGTCGAAATGTTGATCCTACTTTCAGCATCACTATTCCATTCAACAAATCGTTTTAAAGCTAAAGAAAGTGAAGACGAAAATTTCGGGCATGAGAGTCAAAGTACGAATAAATTGTATTATCAGAATTAAACCTGCTTTCCCAATTTAGCGCCTATTGACTTATTCAAGGTTTAACCGGGACCCAAATATACTATAAATCACTATAAATAAGTACCCCGACTAGTTAGAGACGAGGTTACTCACTATAAATGAGCACTCTGAATAGTGAGAGGTGACGAGACTTACTTTAATCAAGCACCCCGTTAAAATCAGTACAGAAAGGGGTTTCAAATCTGTCTGCCACTTTATCGCAGTAACTGCTACAAACTATAACTGTTCTTGGATAGCTGCAGATCATTTCAATCCAGACGATTTTTTGTAATTGTAATCACCATATTAGATCGGCCATTTTGAATTTTGTACTTTTGACTTCCTATTCTGAATCAGCTGTCCTAACCCCCCTGGCAGTATTGTTTCTTCTACATTAAATGATTGTTTCCTGTCTATACTAGATCACCTCTAACGCTCACAGGGTGGTTTCTACCCTCAATCAAGCACCATTGGCGAAATAAAAAATACGTGTCGATTATTTTTCGATGTTCTACAAGTTTGCAAGGTTTCACTAAAATCGGTGAGTTACACTTCCGTAAGTCTCCTTGTTAGTTCTATTAAATTTATTTTATTTTATTATTATTAAAGTTACTTTTCATTTTATTAATTATTTCCTCCAGTCACACATACTTTTATTTTTAAGCTATTATATTCATTTACTAATCTAAGATGAGTATTATTTCAACCCATTGGAAGTATGTTAACTAACTTGGTTTCGATAACAATAGAGCACGTTATTTTACCTAACAATTGAATATTAACATGCGCTAATGATACACTAACGATTTCATATATTTAGGTCCGGATAGGATCTTAAATTCCTTTTGGGGTTGGCTCCGCCCAGAGTTTTGTCCTTAAACTCGCTAGGAACCTTACGAACGGAACACTAACGTGCACTAACGATGCCCTAGTGATCTCATACATTTCAGTCCTTCTTGGTCTAAAGTTACTTTCTGGGCGAAGCAAAATTATCATCAAGTTAGTTCCAGGCACAACTTTTCCTCAATTCTCGCTTAAGAATTGAGCACTAATGTTAATTTGATGTGCCCTAACGTTGGGTAGCTAGCACTAACGTGCACAAGCAATGCAATAACAAACACATATGGTTAAAGGGGCGAGAGATTTAGAGAAGTTTATGGGAAGCCGATTTGGCATCAAGTTCGCCGCCGAATTTTTTTTTCCCTCTTTCCCTTTTCCTGTTAAATCACTAATGTTGGTTCGCTAGCACTAACGATGCACTAATGAACCCACATGGTTTAACCCGCAAGACCTTTACGAAAGTTTATGGGAGAACCAACTTGGCTTCAAATTGCCTATCAGTAAAGTTTTTGTCGTCTATCTTCTTTTCCCGTTAGCGTCAAGTGCACTAACGTTGCACTGGCGATCTCGTACATTTAGGGCCGCATGAATCTAAAAGTTCTTTGTGGGTGAGATCAAATTGATCTCCAGTTGGTCCAACTCACATATTTTTCTTAATTCTCGCTTAAGAATGAACCACCAATGCTACTGTCATTTACACTAACTAGGACTAACATTGTAGTAACGATGCACTAGCGAACACATATGGTTTAACTGTCGAAAGCTTTAAGGAAGGTAATGAGGGGTCAACTTGACATCAAGTTGGCCATTTCCACATTATTCCTTCTTCTCTGTTCCAATTAGAGGACTAACGTTGGGTCGCCAGCACTAACGTGCAGTAACGATGCACTAGCGTTCTCGTTGATTTAGGTCTGAATGGGTCTAAAATTAATTTCTGGGTGAGCCAAATTGGTGTGAAGTTGGATCTAGGCTACCCATATTTTTTCCTAATTCTTACTTCAGAATGGAGCACTAATGTTAATGTCATGTGCACTAACGAGCACTTACAATGCACTAAAGTACATATATGGTTTTATCCACGAGAGCCTTAAGGAGGACTACGGAAATGGCCAATTTCACGTGAAGTTGACTGCCTAGGCATATTTTTACTTCCCTCTCTGGTCGCATTAGAACACTAACATTAGTTAGCTAGAACTAACGTGCACTAACAATGCACTAACGAACCCACATGGTTTAACCCGTGAAAGCTTTACGGAAGTGTATAAGATGAGCCAACTTGATGTCAAGTTGGACCACTACAGTTTTTCTCTTCTCTCTTTGTTCCCATTGGAGCACTATGTTAAGTGTCATGTGCTCTAACATACACTAACGATACACTAACGAATGCATGTGGTCTCATCCTATAACTCCATATCGGGGTACTTGACGGAACTGATGGAATGTAACCTTATTTTCTCTCTCATCAGGACTACATGGCCCACCCACCTAACTCGTCACAATTTCGTTATTCTTGTAACATTAGATGAGTTCTTAAGTCCTTGAAGCTCTTCATTATGTCATCTCCTACGCTGCCCGGTCATCTCGTCCCGTTTTGGTTCGTATATCTTTTTCAAGACCTTATTTTCAAACACTGGTAATTTATGTTCATCTGTTAGGGTCGTACTCCAACTTTCGCAACAGTAAAGCATTACTTGCAGAATAACTGTTCCGAAAATTAGCAATTTCAAATTTCTTGATATTAATCGCAAAGTTTATGGACTGAGTAGAAATATACGTCGCCTGTTGCTAAGGGACGTTTTATTTCTTTCGTTAAATCGTTTATGTTTTTACATATGCTCTCGTGTATTTAAAGTTGTTTACCTGCTCTAAGTTCTTATTCTTAAATGTTATGTATTTATTTCCCTTAGTCCCTGTGTTTCGGCTTGTTATCATGCATTTTGTTTCTCTTTATTTACCTGTAAACCTATCTCATCCCACGCTTCTACTAAGATCTCAGCGTTACTTTGTAGTTCATCTATCAGCTTATCCCATGAATAACGTCTTTTGGCACCGTGAGGAAAAGAACGATAACTTACCAGGATACAACCGTTAGTTAGGAAAATAGACTCTATGGGACTCCACAACACTCTGCCACCTATCAACCAGTTGTTAAATACCCTGCTAAAAGAAGTCGTCGGAATTTGAGGCAAGGACTGCGTCACTTTTCGTCACAAGACATTCTTATTTTGCAGTGTTTTCCCTGAAAGGTGGTGTTGCAGTATGTAAAATAGACACCAGTATGTTGGTACAAGATCTGGTGAAAACGCCAGCTGCGGGAGTTTTTCCCAGCCACATTCCTTGATCTTAGCACAGTTTCCTCTTGTTGTGTATGAGCGTGCTTTAACACCGTGGAAGAGCAAACTCTTGCGATTAACCAGAGCAGGATTTTTTTCCAACAATGGAGTTAGTAGGTCGAAACACACTGCATTGATGGTCTGGTTAAGTGGCCAAAGCTCAAAATGGAGTATCTACGAATATCCCACCAAACAATCAAAATCACTTTGCAGGGGGTAGAGATCCTGTTTCGACACAATTCCTGCGGCCCTCCTTTAAGTATCCACTACCATTTTCGTATGCTTTTGTCATAGAGGACTCACTTTTCGTCGCCTGTAACAATTATATCTAGAAATGCTTCATGTCTGTGACGGGTAAGCACAGAACTACAGATGTCAAGTACCTGTTACTTCTGTTGAGGCTTTAACGCATGGGTACTGGCCACTTCTCGAACAGTTTGCATTGAAATTGACTACACCGCAGCTCCTATGGAATCATTGTCCAGTTGCACAGGTCTGCCTTCCCGTGGCTTATCGGTGAGGTTGGTGTCCCCAGACCGAAACCTCTGGAACCACCTTTTGTATTTTCGGACACCCACATCACCCTGACCATATACGGGATTGATGTTTCGTTCCGCTGCGATGACTAGATGCCCTTCGTGAAATTCATCCAGCATGGCATGCCGTATGAGGTCCACCGACACTGACATGACAACGCAAGCAACATTTCCAAAACGTGGAGTAGACCGTTCTCCTTCTACATATTGCTGCACAATCAAGTGCCCTCTATTACTAAGCTTTGGCATGTGCCATCTACTTCACTATTGGCTAGTCAGAGGGCGCCATTGCAACTTTTATTCCGGCAATATTTATGGTCTAAATAGATATATCTTCACCAGTTAAATCTAGATGATCCACGTGCACGAACAGTTGATTCAAACCATTCAAAGATATGCCCTTTTCGTCCCCTTTAATTTTTAAAATCGCATATTCTAACGTAAAGTTAAACAGTATTTGTGATAAAGCATCTCCATGTTTCAATCCGTTGCAAATGTTGAAACTATCTGGCATATTATTATCTATCCCGTACTCTACTTATGGGGTCGCTGTGACACATCTTCATTAGTTGAACCAGTTTTCTTTGTTTTTTGTCGGAATTAAAAATCGTATCAGGATACTGTATCACTTTTCCGTTTTGATATAATCATATGCTTTCTTAAAATCAATGAATATATGGCAAACCGTCCCATTGTATTCCCATTCCTACTAAAAAAAATTGAAAGCAAAAATCTGATCCAACGTGGATCTATTTCTTCTATCCACATCGATGTTCTCCAATTATTTCATCTACATATATGATTAGGCCATTAGTAGTATATTACTCAATACTTTGTAACAGGTTGGAAGTAACGAGATTTCGCGGTAATTATTACTGTCCGATTTATCGCCATTTTGTGAATCAGAAATATTTTTGAGGTTTCCTAATCCTTTGGAAACTCATTCTTTCTCCATAAAGCACCTATAAATTATGTAGTTCCTCCCTCTTTAATTAATTCGGCTGGAATATTTTTCTATTAATAGTAA
>JAGDQP010057482.1:353-12739 GCA_022664845.1 Lepisma saccharinum | reverse complement strand
TATGATAGAAGTATGTGTGAAGTTGTTTGGTGAGTAAAACTGTTTTCCATTCTTCATTTGACATATGCGTATCTACTAGCTGTAAAAACATACTATAATTATTGCTTTCGTTTTTGTTTTTTTTATTTCATATGTTGCATTAAAATCTCCTAACACCAAATAATGTTTGGCCTTTAAAGATTGTAAATAGAGTGCAATCGTGTGAAACATCTGATTTATTTCTTATTCAAGATGTCTTCCACTAAATTGATAACAGTTTAGAATATGCACCCCAGCCACCCTAATGGCGAACATTCTTCCATCAGGTGTTTTAAAAACTTCGTCATATGTTACATCTCGTCTTATAAGATATCCTACGCCAATACGATCTTTGATATTATAATTTTTAATAAATACATAGTTATAAATATCTCAATCTTCTTCTCCCTGCTCTTATACCACCAGGACATGTATAGAAAAATCCCGCAGTTTTTACCTAAAATCGAGCACTTATGTGCACTATATCCCTTACAGATATTAAAGGTAGCCACTTTAATAGCGTATGCTACCATATTTCCCAAATTGCACGGACCCATTAGATGCAGCGTAAACACGTTGAGCACCACTGTGAACAAACAAAATATACCAAATGTTTCCCGATACATTTTCACTCTCGGATTTCCGTTTTTGAATAATATCAAAATTTGTCCGATAATTTTTAAACGTTTTTAGCAGCACAATTTTAAAAAACAAATGACAAATTTATACCAAACAGTGTTTTGCAGATGTCCTTTTGGGTTTCCTTTTCCTTTAAAATAATTTTTACCTGTTTCTAATAATTGTTTATCTATAAATTTTATTTTAATCCTTTGTAAAGTACGCATTAACTATACTGTTTCTCTAGTGTATAATATTATCCCGTAATTTTGAAACTACGATACTGTCATTCATCGTAAAAAATTTGCTCTTTCACTGAAGTCTGTTCGTTCTGCCACGTCATTGGTCACTGCCTGAAATCATCATTTTTTTCTTACGCACTTGTTTAATATGAGAAAAGCAGTAAATAGCTCTTACCTTCTGGTGTATCTTAAACCGGGTATTTACATGTGGGCCGCCTGTCAAACTTTTGTCTTCCTCCTCCTCCGTTAGTAATTCATCCTCACTCTGTGGGTCATAACCTGCATCCCTATTCACAATCAGCTGTCTCACTGCCCCTACAGTATCGCCTGTTGAATCAGTTAGACCTAACGTCTCTTCTGTTAAAATAGACATAGTGGAACTAGCACATTCTAACAAAATTTCTGATTCGCACATAATGACCTCCTTTCTTTCTAAATGACTATCACTGTCTTCCGTTTCTGCTCTCACCAATGCTGGGTTTTCACTTTTGGTTTTTCCCTCCCTTCCTACAGGCACTCCTGTCACTGACGTATTTTGTGCGTTTATTGTTTGCGAGGTCAGAACTTGTCTATCTACTTGTAAGCCCTGAATAGATGATACTGTGCTTTCACTCGCTGTCAGGATTGCAAAATTTTCGCCGTTTAAAAGTACGTCCGTGTTTTCTGGTATCTCTATTTGTTGCTGGTCTACAGTTTGTTGTCGGAGTTCACGACGGGTATTGTCTGTTGGAATAATATGTAAATTAAAGTTTTGAATTTTAAAGAAACGTGGCAAAGGTTTCACAATGTTAGAAAAACGTAATATTCTCTTTCCGTTGTACACGTTAAATTTTAGGTTCCGAAAATTATGTTGGGTAACGCGGCAGGTAGAACCGTATGGTGCTACTGTTCTATTAATATTTGATCTGCTAATTCACTCGGTACTGTAATATAAGTTTGTGGTTCTGGTGTTTATAGTCCCATCGGTAAGATATGGCGAATGCCTGTCTCAACATAACACACTTCCTGCTGACACGAATGTAATACTCGCTCTGCTACCTCCTTAATATATACTTTCACAAAGACTTTACGAACATATGGGCAAGATTCAATAGCCAAAACTTCTATCCCATTTAGTCCCATAGAATCAGTGATTACGTCTTGTATCGGTATCACGTTACGCTTAGCAGGTAACGAACTAGCTTCTATATATAGAGTGTTTTCGAAAAAAAAATTTGCATTTATATAAAATAATTAACAAAAAATATATTATCTACTGTATAAATCGAGGAGACTTCCTCTATCAACAAAATGGAAAGGAAGAGAGCACAACACGACTATCTTCCATTTAACGTTCACTACACAATCCGCCCGAGAGCACACAATCGACACGACCACTCCACTCCGGTAAGTGAACTGCTCCACTAGACGATACAGCTTGATACTCGAAGACGGTTTCTGAGTCGAGTGACTGCGAGCAACAGTTAGTAATAATAATAAATTTTAAGCTTCTGATCCCACATACACAGGCATCTTTGTTTTTAACAAATGTGAAGCACGTTTCCCAATTTCATGTTTTCCTACAAACACAGATTTATAGTCATTCAATGGAAGACGATCCCTAAAATCTCTAAATATCGATATTTCATTTCATAATTGTGAAATATAAAATGGATATAAAACACTCCAGCTGAGCTGGGATGCGTCGAATAGGTTCGTCTTTCAATCTTCTAGACCTACCGACAGAAATCTTTTGCAACGGAATGCCGATACTTTAGTTACATAATTTCCAGATTAAAACGGTCGGAAAATGGCCGGACACCCAACTTTTTCTCGGTCACTATTAAATGGTTATGGAGTCGCTTATTTTCCGACCATCGAGAATAGACGGGTCCCGCTCATTTCTCTACTAGTAGGAAATGGGCGGGGAGCCGCCTTTTCCCGACCTAAGGAAATGGACGGGGGGTCCATTTTTTCCCACCATCAAATGCTGAGCATTGGTCGGAGTTTCGCCTCTATGCTGACAAGTCAGAGAGCGACGGCGGCACGGAAATGGCCCGACGATCAAACACCACTTGTCGCTGCACGCCGACCATCCCCCATCTACTTTCCGACTACTAGTCTGGGTTCTTCCTATCCCGACGCCGGTCCGACCAAAATCCCCGACCGTTTGCCGACTTGGTCGGCATTTGGCTTGCTGGATCGGTACTGGAAGAATGCGGCCAGGGCCTAAGTTGATGGTATCAACCTGGAAAACCTGGAAAAACTCTTTAAGGTTGCCAGATTGTGCGAATTAAGGGATTTTTACAGGGGAGATGATATGTAGTTGATATGAATATAACGTGATAAAATTAATATTATGCATTATACGTCTTCCCACATGCAGACTCCCAGAGGGAATTTACCCCTCATTCCCCTGTTAATTCACACAATGGGTTTCCGTACTGTGGCGTATCTGACTTCTGTAAATTCGAGTATACTTTACAACTTAGGGGAGTCGTAGAATTTGCGTTAAATTTTCCACTTACCGCAGCTTTCGTAAATCCCTTCCAAGGATTATTCCTGTGGTCCAGTATCCATTTTGTCAAAATGTGTCACGATATGTTCATATTTATTATTAATAATAATTGTTTCCTTGCAATTTTAGTGAGCATGGGTTAGCGCAGTTTAAGTAAGGTCAGGTTCTCACAAACAGATAGAGATGTATTTTGAAAGAACAAAACGAAAGTGTAAAGGTACATAACCAAACATGACCTTATCTAACCTACCCTAACCCATGGTCACTAATTTAGGACAATCTACGAAAAACGAAAGAAAGCAATTGTTAATAATTAATAAGGAGATAGAAATACATTTTGAAAGAAAAACATACTCGCACCCGTCGAAATTTGAATCCGGGTCCCTTTCACTCAACAAGTCGACGCGTTAACCAATTACCCAATATCGGAGATTGTAAATGGAGATTTTGAAGTTGTGTTTACACATGTGTTACGTAACAATGCTACGAAATGCATTCGCGCATGCAGTGCTGTAGTCCCAGAATTTTCACAGGGTATACGCTAAGTTTATGAATCTTTAAACAGAGATAATGTTTCCATTAAATATATAGAGGGAATAAATTAATTTCTACAAAAACAAAAGAGAATGCCAGATACTTTAATTATATTCTAGTAAGACCATAATAGCGAAATTATATTTATAATTTGTTGCATTGAGGGAATGAGAAACAATATTGTTGCGACTTTTGCGCAACTACAAAGCATCTATATCAGTTCAAATTCAGTCACAATTCTTTATGTCGAATTGTCGACTCTGAAGCCAAGGGATGCAAGTGGCATTAGCGAATAGAAACGTTGAAGACAATCTTCGTATGATAGAACCCGAAATATGTTAAGGTCCAAGGTTTCTTTGCATAAGATGGGCCAGTTTTGTGTCGCATATATTTCGGGTTATATATACAAGATACTTTTCTGTTTTCTACTTTTCTTATTTTTTCTGTTCGTCATCTCTCACTTATATCCCTTGGCTTCTGGAGTCAACAGATAAATCTTACTTGCTCCATTCTTTATAAATCTATTCAGTATAGTATGCTGAGACTTACTCCATATATCGAAAAGTCAAAGTTCTACAAGAATAACCGCCAGCGTTACAGACCGATAGGTCCTGAGCCTGCCCCAACGTCACCTGTCCGCGCTTGGTAGAACTGCGTCCACCTGAGTAACGGCAGTGTGGTCAGCGCTGCGCGCCACCGATCCACGAACAGGCTATTAGGGGCTTTCTAGACCGAGTGACCGTCACGTCTTTATTCACGTGACTCCCCAGTTTTCCTCACGACGCTGGGTGGAGGCCGAAAAGTGGGACTCCAGGCGGGAATTGAACCAGGACCACGCGGACATGAGTCTAACGCTCTAACCACTAGACTATGGAGCCCCTTTTTGAAAACATAGGTCAAATCTTATATTACTCAAGACCTGCACACAAAATATTTGCTCTAATTGACTGTATACATTGTGCACATTTCTACAAAAGTATTATTGTAGTTAAAAGATAGCAATAATATACTGATTCACATCCTGTAGTTATATCCTTTTCCTCTTCTCAGCATTTTTTCCCGATCAAGTGTAACCAAAAGTATTTGACCGTAGTAATCTCACCAGAACAGCAAATTAATTAAATAAATAAACGAAAAGAAAGTAAATGTTATACACACCTTAGCAGAAGGTATACGCTAATGTGTAAGATTAATCAGAGGGTACACGGCATAACTCGCTGATATACCGAGTTTAATGGCTGATTTAACAACACATTTGTTATGGTCTGTGTCTAAGTGGCCAGCGTGTCAGACTCATCCTCAAGGTTCTTGGATCGATTCCCAGCCGGAATTTCAAAATATTTCCTTCGAGGAATTTAGCGCTGTAAATGATGTTCGCGATTACTACTGAAAGAGATTTATCCCATAAAGGGAAGAAACCACAAGAAATAGAGAGACGGGGCAGGGGGAGAGAGACGCAGACTGTATTCACAAACGTTAAAATTTCATTTATTTCCATGTCTTCCTTTATTTTTCTTTCACTCTTTCCTTATCTTCTCCTCTCTTCTCTCTCTCTCTCTCTCTCTCTCTCTCTCTCTATTTACTTCTGTGTATGTGTTTAAACAAGACAAGAATTTGATTTCTGCCTACCTATCTCATGGTTCTCTAAATGATGCTAACGAATCAATTCTTTCTTCCTCCAAATGGAGAAATATCCTGGCATGTGATGTTTTGGCGTATATTTGTACTGTCATGTTGGTTGTCTAACTATTAGGCGTACAGTGAAATAATTCTCCTGAAGGAAAGAACTATTATTTCTTATAATTACAACCACCATTTACTTTTGTAGGTGACTGTACAACACTGAGCATTTACACTGCGAAGAATTAATTCGAGCTCACTTGTAAACAATGTACAAGGGAAATTTTTACTTATTGTCGGTGACATGCGCTAAAATTTTGCAATCGTAACTTTCCAAGATTTCTTCTTCGCTTCACTACACAGGCTGCAATTCTACTAGAATAATGAACGTGCCCTTGATATTACAATATTTGTTGGGTTTCATTCGAGGGGTGATTGGCTTACTCTGGGGGGGGGGACTGTTATCACTTAGAAAGAAACACTGCGGGGAACGGCACAAAACCGTGAAATTGGAAGAGAACATTGGAATATTACAGGAACCTTGTTCACAGTACATTTACCACATAATCTTCGAAAAAGACGATGCTGAGGAAGTTCGTTGAGCAATATAGAATTATCTATGGAAACGTACTCGAACAATCTAGGATCACCTATGCATAAAGACTGAATAGCTTACTTCAGTAGGGTCAGGTGGCGAGGCCAAAAATATTGGAATGTATCATACTGAGTCACTACACGTTTCGTGGAGTTCCAATATCGGCAACTTCAATGATCTTCTATTAGCTGCATTCCAACGAGTTGTCTCTGTAGCTCGAAATCGTCGACTGAAATCTTGAGGACCCATTGAGTTTCTAGGCGAAGTTGGAAAGCAGCTAGATATTTGTGAAACACACGAATACATGTCTAAAGCAGAAGAAAAGGGCCTTATCTCCGATCAAAATACACAAAACAGGTATGTGATGCCAGCATTGCAGGGATATAATGTATCACGCCAATGTTACTGCAAAGACTCATGGACACATGAACCATACTCGATGTATGAGAACCACAAGTCGTATTCGCCTGAAGTACGTGTCAACCGATAACCGTTCCGATAAATTGTGCATCCCGCATACCTTTTTTTCTGGATATATGCGACAATGAAGTTCCACGTCAAGTTCAAATTGTTAAAGATGTCTCAAGAAATTGTAGCATACTGTTAAAAAGAATGAGTATTAACTTAAAACTTGGAACACGCCAGCTTATTCGTTGCCTACAAAACAATGCCTTCTGTACTCATCTTGAAATCTTCTGATAACAATGTTGGCAGATTATAGACCTTGTGTCAGAAAGCGCAGTATTAAATTGATTACTAATGGCAATGAAGACTTTAAAACAGGTCAGAACAAGACGTTCGGAATTCATCCCATCAACATTAAACTTTCAAGCTGAGAGCTACGTTGAAGTCATAGAATGGGATGGAATTCAAATAACCGAACTCCAATTAGCAGCAGCTATGACCAAACACGAATTGCTGGAAATCAAAATCGGTAACAACGCCCAACTGAAAAATGTTGAACAACTATTCAAATCGCCATACCACTCTCAAGATATGGAACGATGTGGGAAGGAGTTTACCTAGCGCCTGCTTACGTTGTTGGTTCAAAAGCTCGAGACAGATTTATTATGGCAACACTGTTAGACAGGAAGGTAGTACCGATGGTCGACTGAAGTCGTTGTCGCGAGGGTGAACGGAAACATAGCGTATGTGATAGTGGCTTATAACGTGTGGATTCTGCCCCCAGTGCCTGGCTGCTAACCCAAGGGATAGGACAGCATTCGGTATCCGAGGCGCTGGATTGGCGGGATAACTAAACTACTGCGAGTGATAGTGTAAAGTGTTATAGTGCAGTGTGGAAGTATGGAGGAGCGGAAGAAGAGGAGAAAATCTTAGGAGTGGCCCCGATCTGTAGATCTGGATGACTTGTCCAGCCGCCGGGAATGGAACTTCTAAATCAACTCCTCCTGTTAGAGTGACTGTGAGTGAGAATGAGAATGGGTTAGGTAGATATAGGTTAGGTGATGGTTAGTTAATAAACTTAACTTAAAGTCACAGACTAAAATGACATACCATTTAAAATAATAAACTTAATATTCAGAATTTTAAAATAGAGGTTGATGTGTGTGTGTGATATGTGAATGATGAACAATGTAAGAAAACGGATGTGTTTAAGTGGGGGGAAACAAATATAAATAGAGACATAAACACATATAAAGTAACATATATAAAACAATAACTAAAAACAAATAAAACTATTATCAATAAGTGTATAAATAACTATGTGTTTGTTTTTTCAGCTCAAGTTTGTAATAAATTTGATTGAAAAGAAAAAAGAAAAGAAAAAAATCCCCCCAACCGCGGACACTGGGCCCAGGTTTGTATCCGGGAACTGGGCCACAGAAAAAAATCCTCTACTTCCTCCCCTTTTCTTTGCTTTTTTTTAGAGGAACTTTTGTGGAAACAGGTCCTTATAGACTCCGTGTCTCACGCCGAGTCTGGGGTCGAGGCAGGGACTCTACCCTGGGGATGGCCTACCCCAATTTCATGGAGAACACGTTTAGTTCGTTGTGTCCATCAGGCGCGAAGTGAAATTGTGCAAAGGATGCGGAGAGGTAGGGGTGGAAAGGTGGGTCCCAAATGTAATGTAATGTACTCAGCTATTTGCAACTCGACACACAATAGTCCGAAACTCAGAAAAATGATCGAAAACTGAAATGCCGGTATTTTTGATGAGTGTGGGTATACGATTTGAACTTGGCAGGTTCCTGCGATGCGAATACGGCAATGCAATTATTTTGAGTAGTATAATTCAGAAAGCTAATTAGTTAAGTTTAGGCTACATGGCCACTATGGGAGGGGATAAAATTGGGTTGGAATATGTTCTATATGGAAGTGTAGTATTTTGAATAGATCGAGTAGGCCTAATTTTTGCTGTAATTTAACGCTTGTGTTTCATTTATGTTCATTGTTCTCCATAGTTAATGAAAGGAAAGGAATGGAGAGAAAC
Organism: Lepisma saccharinum; assembly: GCA_022664845.1. Classification (NCBI taxonomy): domain Eukaryota; kingdom Metazoa; phylum Arthropoda; class Insecta; order Zygentoma; family Lepismatidae; genus Lepisma; species Lepisma saccharinum. The sequence continues at coordinate 4,163 of JAGDQP010057482.1, read as the reverse complement.
TTATGAAACCACTTTTCAATTGTCGGCAAATCCTAAATGAATACAGATACGTTTACTTTAACAAACCACCTGCGCTTTGCGCGTTGGTATTCGCGTTTTCAGTATTAAGTGAGGCTCGACAGTGGAGAAGTAAGAAAGAACGTAGGTGCGCTCTGTTACTCCTGTTTTGTCTCATTTCTCAGTTTTGTGAATTAGAATTTATTGATGGCCTTCACGTCTCTCAGTTTTGTTCTGTCGATATTTGAAAGCAAGATCAGAATGATGAACAATTGGATGTAATTCGAGAACGAATTTTGGACACCGACACATACAGCTTTGGTTGACCTTTCAGTTTTTCATGCCTGTACTCGATTTTTTAAAATAGATTGTCCACATCTATTTTAAAAAATAGATGTTGCTAGTTTCAGATTGGAGTTCAAAGTATGGCAGATTACTAAAGATTAGAATCAAACTTTTGAAGAAAAATATCATTCAGGAGAAATTCGGAACAAAAATTAGTCTTCAAGTCTGGATTCGGAACCAAAAATGATGTGAGCATGGATAGCTCATTTTTGCCGATATCTTTATCTGCATTTATCAAAGATGTACTTAAAGTCATCATCAGTGCGTGTGCCGTTATTTTGAGGGATATTAATTTACGTTATGAAATAAGTGCGAATGTTGTCGGCAAGTACTGCGCCGAAATTGCAGAAAGATATGTAGCATTGTTCAACAGGTAATCGCTACATGTCAGTTTGCGTACCCAAATCGCTCTAGTACAGTCCGAAAGATCATTATACCGATAGGTGAGCTAGACGAAGAAGCTCGAGAAAAAAGTAAGATATTATAGAGAACACTACACGCGGAATGTCCAGAACGAAAGTGAATACAGATTTACTTACGCGATTAAGCTCAGACCCCTGTCTCAACTTATTTGTTCCCACTAAAAGAAGTTTTAAATTACTCTTAGGCTTAGAAGAGCTTTCCTTGATCAACAAGAACCACTGGGAAGGAGATAGTGAAGACGAGTTCCAAGGAAAGGTAAATTAGGATGACTGTCTCAATTACTTTCTAATTCTGATTGTAATTTCAAACGCTGGCAAATTTTGATTCAAGAGAAAAGGCTGTCTATTTTACTTCTACTGTATTTCACAATTCTCAAAACTTTTTCAATTCTATAACTGCCTAGTCAATTAAAGAAAATGCTTGAATTACATTGAAGTGTGAATATTTTCTCGTTCCATCCAGAATTTGATTATTTTTTACCCAGTAGTACATCAACATCGAAATATTTGATCACCCGTAATGCAAGAAAATGATATCCATAGACCAAACCTTTCCGAAAATTTTGAATAGGAATTTTTAGAAATATCGATTTGTGCCTATTTATAGATTGTAAGAAATAGGTATGAAGACACTTGTCGTGATAAAACCGCTGCGGGAATATGATCCAACCTTTGGGTAATGAAAGATGGCAACATCTGTCGGGGCATGAGCATCATGGTCACCATCTTGGATTCAGCTCGAAAATTTCAAATATGATGGGGGTCATGTGACAAATCGTTTTAGGCCAGCTTGTTCCTAGAAATTGCAATATGAAGACATTGAGCACTTAGGTTTACTTGTTTGGCAGATAGGGGCTCTGAAATCGATAATTTGAAAATAGATATGATTGTAATTATTTTAAATACCGTACGTAAAACTATATTTACGTTTGTATTATAGGATTATATAATAAATTGTTTATACAGCTGAAAATATAATTATATTTTTGTAAGTGAAATTGAACATTGTCACAAAGCAAATACATTATATGCATCGTATATAGTATTTTACACATGGAAACATTTAAATTCGAAAGAGTGTATCAGACATAACTCGCAAAATGAAAGCAACAAATGAAACGTGCTGTCTCACTTTCCCAAGAGTTACAAAATGAAGTCAAAATATTTTTAGCTTTGGTAGTTCTTTCATCTTGTTCAGACCAAGTGTCAATTAAAAATAAGGAACACTTCGTGTCACTTACTCTATATAACAATCTTTAGTCCATACTTCTATTATTTTCTTGGTAAGTTTTCCAGTTGTGCTACTCCTATGGAGAACGTTTGTTACTGCGGCGATGCACTTGCGAGTAACGTTAGCCATAGAGTAAGTAAGTAAGTAAGCTCTAAACAAGTATATTATCTGGTGAACTTCTTAATGAACTGACAAAAACATTACATAGCCAAATCCATTCTTATTCTCTTGTAAGCAAACGAAACGTGAAGCATGCAAAATTCCATCTGATGATGTTATAGGTTGAATGGTTTACGAGTGCGTTGGTATGTTAACACTATGAGCATGTACTGAAGTACTTCGCTCTCCCTTATGTGATATTGTCCGTGTAGAATGAATTTCGTAAGTAAAACTCGAAGGATCAGTGTGAGGAATTAGTAAATCCTACCTATTTTGTATATGTAGTGTGGACAGTAGTTAAATGATCTTTTACTTTAGGTTGTGCCTTAAATTTTCTGATGTTGGCTCGCTCGACGATAGCCCATCGCATGAGCCCCTCGTTCACCTGCTCTCATACACCTCGCTTTGTATCTATGGAGTAATCTATTGTAAAAGACATGGTGTTCACAATCAACGACTTACGCTATCTCAAGCAACGGATTCAGCCTGCCTGCGCCGCCGTTGAACCCGATGTTACGCAGGGCCCATGAGAATAAAAAAAGGACTGATTTTGTGTGCAAGCCAAAATTGCCACAAAATTGAGCACATATTGTAGGACGCCAAATCCCAAATTTTAAAATTCCTATCTCATAAACAAATAAACGTAGGTGGCAAATGTCATTTGAATTTCGGGGGACAAGCTAGCCTAAAACGATGTCACATGACTCCCTTCATATTTGAAATTCTGGAGCTGAATCCAAGATGGTGGCTTTCAAGTTTGCGACCATGATGCTCATGGCACCGACAGATGCAGCACTTCACCTACTGTCATTACTTAAAGCTTGGGCCAGATTCCCGCACTGGTTTCAACACGACAAGTGTCTTCAAACTTATGCTTTACCATGCAGAAATAGGCACAAATAGATATTTCTAAAAATCTGTAAAAATTTTCAAAAAGTTTGGATCTATGGATATTGTCTTCGCATATTACAGGTGAGCACCTAGTGGAAAAATATTTTGTATAAATATCGGTTCATCAGCTGACGTAGTTCTCTTGTAAGAAGACTTTCCGTGCGAGTAGAGACGACATACGCAATCATTGCTATCTAACCGGGCAATGATGTTCTCTCCCACTGATAACAAACGAAACAAACTTTTGTAAAGTATGTAATTCTTACCCCTCTTTGTTATGTAACCATTCGTCTTTAGTTAAGAATTTATCATTGTTTTAGGAAAATTGAAATTTTGGTTACCGCGTGTTCCAGAACAGTGTGGCCAAACATTTATGAAATGGCGTGTACCCAAGAAAAAATTTGCCATTCCATACCTGTGCATATGCAAGAGCATTGAGAGCTCACTTGTTGACGTACATAGCTCTTAACAATCACATTTGGTAGAGACAGATCCTATAGACGAGAAATCAAACCATGATTTAGAGACTTAAATCGATCAATTGACTTCAAACTAAATTAACGAGTTGGAAAAGAGTACACACACATATATTGATTGCAGCTCTGAATGAGAAAATTACTCAGATAGAAGCTATTGCCAGAACTGCAATACCTCGGCTCCTGTATATTGAAATGGTGAAAATAATTATCCTTTACACTGTTAAAAATGTTTACTCAAAAACGAAAAAAAATATCGAATTTGAGAAAATTTTGGGCTCAGTTTTAC
>JAGDQP010057479.1:0-12739 GCA_022664845.1 Lepisma saccharinum | reverse complement strand
TATTAAAATGCCCTGCAGTATCCTTATACGATAATCCAGTGGTTAAATGAGTTTTGCTTGCATCTTCAGAATAATTAAGTAAAGTTTCATAGTATGGTCTAAATTGGTACGTAGCATTTGAAGAAGAAATAATTTTATCATTTAAAGAAACATCAATTTTTGTAAAAAGTAAATATAAAAAGTTATTTACCGGTGCTACATTATCTGTTACAACGGCTGGTGATCCTTCTGCTGCTACTTGTAAATTATCTACATTTCCCCTTAATACTTTACACTTGGCATAAAGATATATATGTGCAGGAAGAATATATTCAGCAGTATCTCCAGATACAAGAAATTCTATAGGTTCATCAGAAGAAAGCGATGAAATTGGTCGATTCTCTACCATTCGAGATGATTCAATAGCAGTTTGTGTCATAGGGACAGAAACTAAATCGTATTCATTCGTACAGGATTCATTACTTTTAAGTGTAAGAAATGACATTTTTAACTGAAAATATCTCTACTCTTTCTTTTATTACAAGCACGTCGTCTTTTTAAACTTGGTGGTCCAATACGTACGGAAGCCTTACGTTTTCGTACCCTTCTTCTACCACTACCACTAAGCAACTAACTAAATTTATATTCAGCTTTCGTTCTTAAAGATGATACTGCTTCGCGAACTCGTGCTTTTAAAGATTCCTTAAAATTCCGGTTTTCCAGCATATCTCCCGGAACTTGTATTCCCGTTTGTAAAGCTTGTCGTCCTACTGCTTTTGCTCCTTGTTTAAGGAATGGCATAGCAAATCGAAATAATCCGCGAAATAAACCCCCAATTCCATGTCCCCGTTGATAAACAGGCCCTGCAAGGTAAGGTATACCTCTAGCTCTTGCATCACTGTATAGGACATTTTGAAGAGCACTTAAAGTGAAGTGTTACGGTCAAAGTCCCGAATGCGAATGGTAAATTTCGACCTGCATGGTCTTTTAGTAGTATTTCTACACTGTCAAATGAAAGTTTTGCAAGTGGAAAATAATGCACATTCTGAAAAGTTATGGTTTGTACTTTTCCATGATGATTATCGGTCATACCTACAATTCATAAAAGAGGTGCTTTTGTGTCCCCTACAAACTGAGGTTGAATAATATCTGTATGAACAAACACTTGATGAGGATATCCAATGTCTACATATGGTTGTTTAGGAATACGACTATCTTTTAAAATATTAATATCAGGTTCAAAACCTAATTGAAATGCTAATATCGATGATAAACGTAAAGATTTTATACTATCATCAACGTGTAAAGTGACAGTTTCAGTATTCAAATTTTATATTTGAATTTATTCTATTCAATTCATCTAACAACTATTGAACGGTGGAATAATATCCTTGTGCTATTTTATATTTTACATTATCATGCCATATTATATTTTGACCGGAAATAACATTATCACACGTTAAGGGAATATGAATTTCACTTAATCCTATCATCCACGAATCATTTAAATGTATTCGATTATTAAGAATATTGAAAAAATGCCTTGGACTATTATTAGAATAACTTTGAATACTTCCATTAGAAGTAAGTGTAATGTAAAAACTATCGTCACTACTTTCAGAAATCATTTTCTTTTAAAATGTAGTGTCACGCTTAAAGTTCCAAATTGAAATGGCAGCTTTTCCCCTGCACGTCTTTTAAGTCTACTTGAAGAGATCAAAATATTTCTTTTCAACTTTAACATATTGTGGACAATCAAAAATAAAAGATTTTATTTTTCCGTAATGATAATCTTGAATTCCAATGTTTCGAATTACCTTCCCATAAATAGGTTGATCTTTTACAATATCAATACAAACATTTATTTCTGAAGGAATAAGATAATCAAGGTTTGTGTGAAAAGGTGCTGGAACATTTAGAAACTTTGGTTTCTTTTTCGGATTCATAGGATAAAAGTGAACTATATGCGTATTCACTTAAAATTATTACTAAATCCTAAAATATTTTGCAAACCAGGACTCATCGTGAAAAGATAATCAGATTTAGGACTTTGTTTATGAAAAATACAAACTTTATCTCTACTTTCCTCGTATTGAATAACGGTAAGATTTTGTTGTATTACGATAGGATCATCTTTGATCATGCGTTCAACACTAATTATTTCTACTTGATGAAAGTTTTTATTAATAATACTACTATCGTCAAATGTATGTAAATTTTCTTTCTTCTTATATTCTTTTCCCATTTGTTTAAGTAAAGTCATACGAATAACATCTAAAACCGAATGCACTGATTCATAATATTCGGCTGGAAATTTTATAGTATATTCTACTATTTCTTTATCTCGTATTTGAATAATAACTTCTTCTTCTTTTTCAATATTATAAAAACTCCACGGAATAGAAAGGCCACTTAAACCTACCACCCAATTTCCCGTTAAATGAATTGGCTGACAAAGTTTCGCAGTATACGAACTTGTTTTATTTTCAAAAATATTATTGCAAGCATTTGATGGTAAGGTCAGATAAAACTCATCGGCTTGTTCTTGAGACAACATGATTACGACTGAACTAATTTTGGTTGAACCCAGCTATTCATAGAAGAAGGATAACCTAACCACTTGACATAAATCCATCCTTTTTTACGTTTTAATACTTTTTCAATTAAATATTTTTTCTGTTTTCCTACAAATACCTTTTGTAATTCCTGTTGATAAAATGAACCTGTTATAAGTTCACCATTCCAATCTCGAATTTTATAAGTCAATGCATTATTTTGAATACACTGATCCACAATAAATATTTCACGAGACCATTTCGGTAAATATCCTTTTTCCAATTTATGTTTATATTTACAAACTCGAACATAATCTCCCGCTTGAAATTTACATTTCTGCTTAACTTTATTTTCTTGCCCATATAATCTTTCCCAAATTTCATTAACATTAGAATCATTTACTTGTACAGGTGCATATTGAATGGAAGATTGTGTCGTATGATTATAACTTTTTACAAGATGTTGCAAAATATCAATATAACGATAAGTATTTTCAGCAGTACAGTATTTATATATTTTTTCCTTCAAACTACGAATATAACGTTCTACGAAAGCAGCTTTGATTATAGAATGTACACCATAATGATTTACTTGATATTTTTTAAAAACACGTTTCACATGTTGATTATAAAATTCTGTTCCTAAATCAGTTTGACAATGAAGTGTAGGTAACTTTCTTTTACTGAATACTGATTCTATTGCTTTAGCTATGATAGGACCCGTTTTATTTTTAACAGGAATACAAACAGCATATCGACTAAAAGTATCTATGCTACATAAAATATATTTATATCCATCATTATATTTTAATACGTTTTGCATATCTGCTAAATCCATTTGTAGTAGTTCATTAGGCGCATTAACATAATATTTTTACGGGGAAAATGGTTACGTGCAGGAGCATGTAAAGCATTTGTATCTTGTGAAGTTAACCATTTTCTTTATCTTGGAGATACTACCTAAAGAATTTGAATCTGCATAGGCATAATAAATTTTATGAAGTGACATATTTAAAACTTATATTCTTTATATTTTTTAAATAATGAAGAAAAACGTTTCTTTATAACTTGACTAACGCTATTCTTTTTCTTTCCTATTACTTTACTAAAATTCTTCTATTTGTTTGCTACTTGATGAACCGTATTTTTATGCTTTACTATTTTAATAGAACCTCCCCCAAATTGAAAATTATTTAGTTCTAATGAAATATTAATATCTTGTAATAAACTTTTAAAATCTTGAATTCCAAGTGGATTTCTAGGAGTCTTTTGAGTTCTTACCACATCGTTGATAAGATCAATAATATTTGAACCTGGAACTACTTTGTTATCTATGGATACTGCGCCAGTTTGATCCCAACTGATACGATGGGAAGCCTGCAGGAGATTTAATAATACTTGAGGCTTTTTAGCAAATGATTTTGGCACTGAACTGATAATATACTGAATCATGGGTAATATATTTGAAGATTCAGAATTATAAACGGGTAAAACAGTTGTTCTTTTAGAGTGAGGAGTATATTCTAAATAGCGATGTAATGCTTGTTGATACATTTTCCATTTTTCGTCTGTAGAAAGATCACTTCGTTTTAAAATTTCATCCATTTCATTATCCAAACGTGTTTGATGTGACTTTACAGACTTCACAGTGGAATACATTTGCGCACCTGCATTTTCTGGAATGAGTACCATTTTTCGAAATTGCAAAGACATCTTAACGGTTAAATTAATTTCCAGCCACTGCACTTAAGATTGGAGCTAATAATAAAGCCAGAAAAGCACCACCTTTTTGCATTAATAATTTACGTTTCTTTTCTAAACTTGATCGCTTCAGAGAGAGTGCACGTAATGTCTTCTTATGTTGACGTAACCTTTGCTTCTGACGAGGTGAGAGTTTAAAGTTACCATTTATAATGTTTACCTACTTGAGCAATAGTTCGAATAACACCACCAGGTGCATTTTGAACTAATGCTTTACACTTCTTATTCTTACATTTACAAATTGCACGGAGCTCATTCAGATGATGTTTTATGCTTGACATCTTAATGTCAACTGATCTGAATTGGTTTATTCATGTCTTTTACATGTGCATAGATGAGCAGAGTTTCATCTGGAAATATATTTGTACGTAGACGTAGAGCATTTAGTGTAGACTGAGTTAAATCGAAAAGTAAATACGAATGAGGTTCAACAGTAGCATTTTCAAACACTTGAATTACATGTTTACTATATTGTGGCATAACTTGTCTTGCTAAATTTTGTATTTGTAACTTATCTCTAGGATTTTTGAACGCAATGATATAGTGGGAGTTTCAGGATATATCACGTGCATATTTTCCTTTAGGAAATAAATTTTGAACAATAAAAATAACACTTAGATTCTTATGATGTGCAAATTTAGTGAAAATTTTGGAAACATGAGCATTAGTTTTAGTCATAAGATCATCAAGAATTAACAATGAATTTTCCTGAATTTCAAAAATATTCATATCTGGAATTCCAAAATGAAATAGTATATTACTTAACTGACTAGATAATTTAGGTACCACAGCAACCAAACTATCTCCTTAAAATGACTAGAGAACATCGTTTTACGATGAATTAATAATCTATTTACAAAATAACTTTTCCTAGCTCTGCTGGGACCTGAAAGCAGAATAGTTGCAGGATGAAGGAACGGAAGCATCATGAGCTAGCGACAAAAGAGAAATGAACTAGCAGTTGTTAAATCTTTTTCTTTTATATCCGAAAGGAAGTGTTTCAAATTCATTATGAAATTTACTTTTACTTGCAACATTCTGGTGTGTTTTTATTTCTGACGTAGATATAATATTGAATCCTGGCTTCCTATCAATACCATTAGGATTACTAATAATTTTATTTTCATAATTATGTTTTATTAAATTTAGAAAGTGATCAAAATTAATAATTTGAGGTGCACGACAATTTAAAGTAATTCTCCGAATTTTAAAAGTGGGTTTAATATTCCCAGTTTTAATTTCCCTCTCCTTATACGAATATATTTTAGGCCCTAACCCAATGAAAATAGGGATCTCCCACCCCCTTTTTGACTTCATTAGTTAAATCTCCTAAATATATCCCTGTAGGAAGCAGTGGATTTTTCTTTTGTCTGTGGAAAATAGAATCTATATCGGAGTAGATAGCATTTTCTATTCCCACTTTTTCCAACAAATTATATAATTTCAATCTAGCCCATGATGAAATAAAAGCTGACAAGATAACATTAGAAAAGGAATTAGGAGTTTTTAGATTTTGTAAATCCCTGTCTGTTACTACCAACGCATCTTCTCCGATAGAAGTACATTTTGTACTTCAAAGTGAGGTGTTCGGAGAATATCAAGAATGACTTAGCATCATTAACTACCCTGCTCTGTGCTAAATCTGTTCTCTGTCCCCACTTCCCAAACAGAGATCTTAAAAAGAGTTTAGCGATATAGCGCAAGCCAGGGTTCTTACTGATGCTATCAGGATTGAGTTGTATACCTTCATGCTCAGCATACTCCTCAATATACTTCTGCCTTTCTTCCTCATTAGTACACTGAGATGGAAAATCAGGAGCTTCCTGTTTCATCTGGAGGAAGTTATTAACATAATCTTCAAATAACCCCTCTTTCATCTTGAACTCATAAATTTCATAAGTATCAAGAATGGTATACCCTTTCTTCATACTCTCATGTAATTCAGGATTGCAAAACGTGCCGGTGAAACAGCGTTGGTCAACAGTATGGTTACAATAATTACTATTCATTTCCTCCATACAAGTGCGACAGAGGCCGAATACAAGGCGTCCATTCGCATCATACGGAAGAAAAGGAATATCAAGATCTTGAGGAGGAAGAACCTTGCAGAAAACAACTCCGTGAATTTTTTTGGGATTAGGACATGCTTTCCCTCGAAAAATGGTAGGCTTACCAATAGGGAGAGGTTTTCTTCATGACATATGGATATAAACTGCATATATCCATATAACGAATAAATTTGTCTTCAGGACACTCATAAAGTGATCTGAAAACTTCCACCCTACCTCCCTTCAATTTTTTTACAATGAATGTTTTTACGCTATTTTTAGTAAACTGCCGAATATGTGGATTTTCCTTGACTTGTCGATCCCAATCACATTCATAGATTTCTACAAGCTTTAGACCACAAGTTTCTAAATATTTCTTTCTCCTCATTGTCGCAATATGTCGGTCATTGAATGTTTCACCATTCATGTCACTGAGAGGCACGTGGCGACCTTGCTTAATGCATCAATGACCATAATAAAAACATCCATAAAATGCATAAGCAGTACGATGATTCTTATTGTACCCGTCCAGTTTGAATCGTCCAAATTGAACTTCATCTCCGTTTTCAGCCGTATGAATAGAAACATCATTTCCTATGAATTCCATGTACTTTAACCATTTTAATGCTTTTTCACTGTGAGGGTTACGTTGTCGATACCCGAATGGGGGAATTACAGGAATACTTTTCTCTTCTAAGTATAAAGATTGGAAGCATTCCATAGCACACGCAGCAATAGTACTTACTTGAAGAAAACACTGGATCCCTTCAGTCTTTTGTTCAATTAAGTCTGAGAACTTAATGACCTCCTCGCACAATATTCGAACATCGTTCCTGCACTATTCTAGCATTTCTCGTTGTAAGTTAAACGTAAGGTCTTTTTCCACACACTGCTTATGCCAATTCTCTAAAGCTTCGCGTTCACTTTCTGATTTCCCTTCATCATCAAAAAGTTTAAGTTCTGTCCATGCTCCATCATAATCTTGATTATCCTCAGTATTCAATAGATACGGGAAATCTCCCTTCTTTAAACTTTCAGCTAATTCCATAGTAGCCGGTAATTTAGATAATTTTACGGACATAAATAAATACGTATCTTTAAAAGTAATATTGCGAACATTCATCTGAATATTTTTTGCATCTTGGGTTATTATTTGAGGAGTAATGTTTTCTTTTTCAATGAGTGCACGCGCAACAAACACGGAATCAAATTTCGCGGCGTTATGCGCCAAGCCCTATTGAATTAAACTTGAAATCTTGCTGGAGAACATGTTTTACAAAACTTTCAATATTGTAAAACACGAAGTCTCTTTCCCCTTGTGAATTTTCGCATTGAAAGCATTTGTAATTCTCCTTCATATGGTTCATACATTTAAAACAACGGTGTGAGGCGCATATTAGGTTTGGCCGGTGTTCACGTTCACCTTTTTCGTTCGCATTGAGTAACATGGTCTCAATATCATATACAATATATCAAAAATTAGTTTCTTGTTTCAATTTCGTCTTTTGTACGAAACAGAAGTGATCCTGATTAACGTACAACTTACAGATAGTGCAGAATCGATCTCCACATACATGAGGGTTATTACTCTTTCTTTTTCGGGTATCAACCTTTACACCACACTGATGACACAATTTTACATAGGAATATACAGGGTTTCCCCTCGCTTTCGAGCTATGATTATTATAGCATGATTGTGAGGAGAAAGTTCTTAAAGTATCACAAATAATAGCTCTCTCCTCATCAGAAGTTTTAAAATCTCGGTACTCCTCGCAATGTTCGCAAAGGTGTTCACACTTTGTTTACTACGACGTTCATATGGCTTCAAACAATCCCTACAATAACCTCTTTGTCTTAAAAAGGCTGTAATACTCTCAAGAACATTAAAATGCTGCTCATGGTAAAACAAAAATAATTTGTTTCTGGTTTGCACATTACCGCTATAAATCACTTCAGGGTCTCGATTAGCTGGTTTTAATGCATATACTACAATCTGGAATTGATTACCATAATAATCTTGAAATTGTTCAATATCGTCAATAGAGGCACCCAAACTTGAAATATTTATATTTGCTCGTTTACATAGAGCTTTACCCAATTCTTTAGATGCTTTTTCATGTATTCTACCTTCTTATACTCAGAAAGCGCTTTCTTCTCAGCCATAATTAAAGCTCTTGCTAGACAATCGTAAGAGTTCGCTCCCAATTTAGGCACTGGAATAATGTGTGCTTCTAAGTACTCCTCCAGAGGTAAATACTTATCATTATTCCGCTTTTTCCTTTCGCCTTGTCCACGAATAGGGTCAGATATGTTAGCCTTAATGATTACACTATCAGCTAACAGGAAAGATTCATTCGAGTTAAGAACATTTTCAATCGAACGCAAAATATGGTCGGTAGTTAAATGAATTCGTCTACGCCACGGAATAAAAACGTGTTTCCCGTTGACGTCATTGCTACTTTCAATACTAAATTCCACCCAGGATTGTGGATCAGCATTAGATAATAAATTATCTAGTGCAAATTCAAAAAGTTTCTTAACATAACCAGCCGGGGTTAACCTAGAGGATCCGGCTTTCGCACGTATGGAGATTTCCCTACCTTTTATTGGAAATTTACTAAATCCGCGCAGGCATTCACCTATAATTTCAAAGTAATCGCGCCCTGTTCCCTCTGAATTCATATTTTCATGATTAATTAACACATCTTTTTCAACTTCCTTAATTCTATTCAATATTTTTTCTTCTGTCTTAGAACTCAACGGTGTACCCCATCCCTCGTAATAATCATAGGCTTGATCACTTATCTCATTACTCTTTGGAGATAGGACACAGTCTGTATCACAAGAAAAATTATCAACAGTCGTAGAGGTAGAAGCAATACCTGGAGGAGGAGTAAATGAAGTAGAAGGTATAGGACTACAGATAGGCCTTGTCGTAGTTACGAATGTAGTTGCCTGCGTTAATACGGACGTAACTACCCAGACAACACACGGACATCCCATGGATATCCTTAGGATCTCGTTGGCGGACATGTCGGATGTCCATAGGATGTCCGAAAAAGGTCCCGCGGATGTCCAATGGATGTCCGTAGGACATCCATACGCAACTCCTGTAGACATCCGACGGACGTCCTTTTAGGTACGAAAGAGACATTTATAGGAGATGTAGGGATGTCCATCGGATATCCGCACGCAAAGTTTTAGGACATTCTACGGACGTCCTTTTTAGATCCACAGCGGACATTTAAAGGACAAATACGGATGTCATCGGACATCCGTAAGCACGACTTTTCGACATTCTACGGATGCCCTCTTTAGGTCAGCAACGTACATTTATAGGACCTGTATAGAGATGTCCACCGGACAGCAACGAATTCATAATTTCTTTAAATGTCCCATCCAGGCCCGGTAACGGTACTGCAAAAATGACATGAAAATTTCTATCCCCAAGTTGTTTCACGGACGCCAGAAGAGTTCCTGTCATTTAAAAAAGTATATTCGCAATGCTACTTTGAAGACGTTTACTCGGTCGGTGTTTATTACTTACTCAGATAGCTTCCTTCACCGGATAAATACAGTATGACCGGATAAATAAATACAGTATATATAATATACAATAAATAAATATAAATACATATAAATATAAATATATATATATACAATAAATAAATATAAATAAATAAATTAATTTACTATGTAAATTAATTGTGTCAAAATTGTTCTCTACTGTAGAAATAGCAGCAAGAGCTACAATTTTATACCGCTAGATGAAGCAAAATAAGATTACATGATGCGAAACGAGGTAAATTTATTATTCGGATGGTGGCCATGTTAATTTTAACGAAGTTCAGGAAGTCAGAGGTAGTTCGTTTCGTGCCCGAACGAAATTAAGTAAGAATGACTTTCCGGGTGATTATTTTTCTGTGGTTAGATTGTAATCTACATCTAACTTGTTTTCAAAATTTGTAGACTCTATGATGATAAATTTAATTAAACAGAGTAAATTTAGTTTTACCATGAGAGGAGACAGTTTTAATCTTTACTTACTTTCTAATTTCACTCAGAGAGTACGTAATTGAATCATGTGTTTTATTCCATATTATATCTTTTTAATCTGAATTGCGTTTCCTTGTAAAAAGTCTAAATTTTAGGTCCGCAAGTTTGCAGAAAATGTTACATTACAACTTTGTAAAGTTGCCACAAGCTTGCAACAAAGTTGCCACAAGGTTCTAACACAGTTGTCACAAGCTTCCAACAAAGTTGGTACAACTTTCCAACAAAGTTGTCACAAGCTTGCAACATATTTGCCGCAAGCTTGCTACAAACTTGGAACAAACTTCACAAAGTAAAATATCTTTCACAACTTTTAGGTAACACAAGGAAAAATGTCATTTCCATTTTGTAAGAAAAAAGTTATATTTAAATTTCATTTAATTAGGAAATAGGAATAAAAACAAATGTTATATTAACATAGTAACGCCAGATAAAGTTCATAAATTTATTTTCTCTATTATTTTTAAATTGAAGAAAACATTTTTCATACTACATCAAAAAATGAGTTTAAAATTTAGTCTACTGGTGGCACCTTTTTTTAGCATAAATCTTCTAATCAGAACGAGGATGATACTCGCTTATGTCTAAAATAACGCTAAGAAAATTGAAGGTTCTAAGGCGGTGGCGGTGGCGGTTTACCTTTAAGAAAGATAGAAAAATACAGTAATTATTTCAAACTCTTTCTATGTGTGTGTGTACGCCAGTGGTAAACATGATTCTCTATGTAATACTGTCTCTCTCTGTATGTGTATGTGTGCCTCTGTATGTCTGTCTCTCCCTCTCTCTAGGCATATGTGTACTTTTCTCAGTATATGTCTACCTCTCTCTCTCTGTATGTGTGTGTGTGTCTCACTCTCTGTGTGTTTCTCTCTCTTACTTTATATGTGTGTTTTTCTGTTTACATCTATCTCCCTTTTACTGTATCTTTCTATGTATGTGTCTTTCTCTCTTCGCATGTGTGCATCTTTTTCTCTGTATTTGTCTCCCTCTCTGTATTTGTATGTGTGTGTCTCACTCTCTGTATGTATGTGTATATATATATATGTCTCGGTATATGTGTGTTTTTCTCTTTATATATGTCTGTATTCCTCTGAGTGTATCTTTCTGTGTATGCCTCTCTCTCTCTCTTCGCATATGTGTATCTTTTTCTCTGTATGTGTCTCCCTCTCTGTGTATGTGTGTGTGTGTGTATGTGTGTGTTTATGTGTATGTCTCACTCTCTGTGTATATATCTCTCTCTCTGTGTATATATCTCTCATTGTATATATGTGTTTTTCTCTTTACATGTGTCTATCTCACTCTGATTGTATCTTTCTGTGTATGTTTCTCTCTCTCTTCGCATATGTGTATCTTTCTCTCTGTATGTGTCTCACTCTCTTTCTATGTATGTGTATTTATGTGTGTTTCACTCTCTGTGTGTATCTCTTTCTCTCTCTCTGTCTCTCACTCTGTTATGTGCATTTTTTCACTTTATATCTGTCTATCACCCTCTGAGTGTATCTTTCTGTGTATGCCTTTCTCTCTCTCTCTCTCTCTCTCTCTCTCTCTCTCTCTCTTTCTTTCCATCTCTGTGTATATGTTTGATTCTCCATGTATATATATATATATATATATATATGTGTGTGTGTGTGTGTATGTTTATTTGATAATGTATAAAATATACACCACCGTCGCCTTATAGTGAGATTTCTCTTGTATAACTTAAAAGTTATGAAGGATATTTTACTTCATGTAAGTTTTTACAAAGTGTAAATTATAATCAAAAATTCTAAGAAACATTTTAAAAGTATGAGAAAGTTTTGTTCTAAATTTCGAGGTAAAAAATTAGATGAAACTTAAGGATAACTTTTTTCTTAGAAAATGAAAACGATATTTTTCCTTGCGTTAGCTAAAAGTTGTGAAAGATATTTTACTTTGTGAAGTTTGTTCCCAGTTTGTGGCAAGCTTGCGCAAATTTGTTGCAACTAGGAAACATTTTAAAAGTACGGGAAACTTTTGATTTAATTTCGATGAAAAAAATTAAATGAAACTTAACGATAACTTTTTTCTTAGAAAATAGAAATGACATCTTTCTCTGTGCTACCTAAAAGTTGTGAAAGATATTTTACTTTGTGAAGTTTGTTCCAAGTTTGTAGCAAGCTTGCGGCAAATTTTTTGCAACTAGGAAACATTTTAAAAGTACGAGAAACTATTGTTCTAAATTTCGAGGTAAAAAATGAAATGAAACTTAAAGATAACTTTTTACTTAGAAAATGGAAATGACATTTTTCCTTGCGTTAACTAAAAGTTGTGAAAAATATTTTACTTTGTGAAGTTTGTTCCAAGTTTGTGCCAAGCTTGCGA
>JAGDQP010057478.1:0-12740 GCA_022664845.1 Lepisma saccharinum | reverse complement strand
ATATTTTGCAAGCGACGTCTTTCCTAATTCCAATCTTCAATTGTTGCGTTTGACTGGTTCCAGAATACTTTTAAAAAAGTATGTCGTCTTTAATAGTTTTTTTATTATTTTCTTTTCTCACTCTGCTTTCGTTTTTGGACTCCGGAGTAAAGAAGAGTCCCCTCACACTCATAATATTCAGTCAACAATATACTGCAATTGTAAAATGTTCACATCATATGAAGCATATATTTTCTTCTCGTTCTGCACAATACATCAGTATCAGAGAGAAAGTATTCTATTTTTTCTCAGACGTTGTTAAGAAGAGCTCATTCAGGCGTTCGTATGTGAGACGTCAATAAACAGAGAGTCTATCGGCCAAGTTCAAGAGGGTGGAAGTGAATGAGAAGGTACACACTAGCCATCGATGGCGGCACTGTGGAACAGGAAATTGCTTCTATACTCCCAACGGCAAGTCTTTATTATGTTTTTGCCCAACTGAATTCTTGGACCAAGGACGTAGAATACAATAAAATAAATATTTAAATTCTCATTCTTAAAAGCAAATAAATTATAAATTCATTGCATGGAGCATACTCTGAGAAAAACAAATGTGTTTACGAAAAGAAGAAAAAAAATACTAATACGTTCCCGAAAAAGTAACAAAAAAATATTTGGTTTCGGCCATTATATAAATTTCTTTTATGAGTACTATACGGCGTTGACTTCGCTTTCAAAATGTTCTGGGTTCGAACCCATCATTCGTCTGGTCATTCTGATCAAGGTTTTAGCAGGGATTCTCCTCAGTCATATCAGAATGATGATGGGATGAGACCTTCAAACTTGCCACATCGTGTCCCTTATTCTATACCAGCCTGAGTCAAAGATGTGTAAATGCTATAAACAAAATTTAATTCATTAAGCTATACAGACCAAAATAGCTTCCAGTACATAACTACAAGCGTGAGATTGGCTATGACGGGGCAAGAACGAGAAAGTCCTCTGCATAATTTGAAACTACCAAAATAGATGCAGCTATTCAAAAGTTGAAGTGATTAAGTCTCAAGAACGCCTCTTTATCTCCTCACTAGGTGAATTACTTCAGGTAGGGAGTTGAGTCCCATCTACGCAAGAGGTCATGACAAGGTTTGAAACAATTTATAACCAAAAGTACTGGACCTAGGGAAGTGGATAGTCCATCCCAATTCACGAACCGTAGAAATCTAGCACGAATAATTGTAAGTTTGATGTGTAAACCGGCTGTGAAATTGAAGAGACAGTTGTCTAGTGATTGAAAATAACTACGCGGAAGAAGAACAATTGTCCTTATTCGTTATCACATTGCAGGATTGCTATCATTGACCTATCATCGTCACCCAGGTAAGGAAAGAAAGTGAGACTAGGTAAGGAAATGAAGTGAAGCTCAACTCACCTAGGTAAGGAAAAGAAGTCGGATACAATTGGATCGGTCAGTTAATAGGGGATGTGTGTCATTAAAAATACATAGCACATATCATATTTATACTTAAATTGCAAATATTTTGATTTTCTTGTATACGTCACTACATTCCATTCTTGTGGGCTTAATACCAGTTTGTTTGGTTGTGGCAAAGTGCATTAATGACATTTGTCAAGGCAATAGAATCAAGTTTGCAGGAAATACTGCGATAAACTTTTAAATCGTCTGCATATAAAATTTACGACAGCTCTATATTATTGCAGGTAAGTCTTTAGGGGACAACAGAAATAGGAGTGGGACAAGGTTTGGTCCCTGTGGAACATCTGAGTGCATCACATATTCTTCAGTTATACGATGTTTGTACCGCATACGCTGTTTGCCGTCACGTAAGATTAAAAAAAAAAAACTGATACAACTTATTTGCGAAATCGTGGTTAACAGCATCGAAAGCTTTTGAGAAATCAGCATAAATAACATCTACAAGTATTTGACAAAACTACAAACGCCTGTGAAATTCAAACTCTTCGCTAATAAGGTGTTGGGCTAACCACAGCTCTGTAGTAGCGGAAGTGGATTTTTACAAATCCTTAGCAGTCTCTACTAGAATAATATAACACTCATCGAGCAGAGCAAGCCTCAATTGCTATAAGGATGCTGGATACGGGAATCTTGCGCGGACTTGATAATCCAAAATTGCCTACAGTGGTTCGATAATATGGGGATTGAGTTGGCCAGGAAAGATTTTCTAATTCGACGTCGTGCTCCTCAAACCACTCTTACACTTACTCGGCTCTGGTCAGATAAAAGAACTTGGACCCAATTCACCTATGTAACGAAAAGAAGTAGGACTAAATTAACCAAAGAGGGAAAAGAAATGGTACTCAATTCACCAAAGTAAGAGAAAGAAGTAGGATTCAATTCACCTAGGTAAGGAAACCAAGTGGTAATCAATTCACATTGGTAAGGAAAGAAAGTAAGACTCAATTCACCTGGGTAAGGAAAACAAGTGGGAATCAATTCACCTTTTTAAGGAAAGAAAGGGCCGATTCACTTAGGTAAGGAAAACAAGTAGGATTCCATCCACATTGGTAAGAGAAAGTTATTGGACTGAATTCACCTAAGAACAAAAAAAAAAAAAAGAAGTTTTAGGACTCAATCCACGCTCTGCGTCAGAAGTTAAGACCCAGCATAGAGAGCACATACGGATTGAATTCAGAACTTCTTCTTCTGAATTCCATGAAAGATATTTTTCTAAGGGAGAAACGTGTCAAGAAATAGAAGTTTTTCTAGAATTATTGATACATAAGACAAAACATGAGTATCGCGTAAGTTTTGTATATAAAATATTTACACTTGCAACATTGACTTTAAGTTTCTGATGTTCATTCTCCTTGCTGTATCAAGTTCGAATGCCTGCAGGGAGTTAAAAAGGAACTGCTGAACAAATAAGGTGAAGCTCACATGACATTCTGAAGAGAAATTCAATCTTAGCAAACCATTAGGGAACAGCAAATTTTCTTTTCTCTCTGAACAGACAAAGTTGTTTGTTGCTAACACTGATGTGCTGTAGTTGCCCTTTGAACTCAATAGATGGCACTCGTTCCTTTAAACAGAAAGTATTAGTTTATATGCATTAGAATCACGTATGTTCTTCTTTAAAGGACTTATAACAAATTCTGGGAGTTGATTGTTAAGAAAGTAAACAATTTTTCAACAATTACAATAATATATATATATTATATATATATATAAAGAATGAACACGGTAGTTTGCGTTCTTTTTTTAAATTAAATATTTTACAATATTTTCAGACTCAACACATTGTCTTTCTGTATAGTACGTGTCCCATACTATATTGAAACTGAAATCCATTCGCACAAAATTACCAAGCCCAACATATAAGATGTAAGTAGAAGGTTGAAAGAAGCACATCAGCATCAGTAGTATTCTGTTGAAAGCGGAAGGTTCTTCAAGGAAAGCTAAGCCCTCTCTATTCATCCCGATCTTACGCTTTCCTTTTTATCTCAACATGCTTAATACCGTCAAGAAGTTACATTCGTCTTCCTCTTTCTCCCTAAGTCATACAGCTGCATCCTTTAGTATAAAATCTCTGCTCTTCCAATGTCCCAACCGGTTTTTTCTTCTTTTCTGTCTCCAGCACTCTCTCTCCAAACACTTCCTCATTTCGGATCTTCTTTCACCAGCTGATTTTTCCTAATCCATATTTCGAAGGCTTTTAAATTTCTTTTACCAAGCGGCTGTGACTCTGTTAGTAGACCATTGGTATATTAATCGTAAGGTCCTTGGAGAGGTCCCAGTGGCCGCCTAACCTTACTGAAGTTTTCCCATGTATTTTTACTCAGTCACACCAGCGAAATACCGGGATAACACCTTCAAACGAAACCCTAGCCGATTTCCTTCCAATATCTCATCCTATTCCGGCCTCAACCAGTTACCTAAAGGCTATATAAATAAATTCAAAATTCCTATTTTGTTTGTTCTTTCGTAGAGACCTTGTTTTAGCTCTTTTAAACACAATACCTATCTAAAGGCGCTTCACTGTAGCCGAATATATATCAAAAGTATTTGACTTAATTTGATGCATTTAATTAAATCCTTACTAATTCCCTAAAATATTTGATTTTCCAATATTAATATTCGTGCATGACTAATTATGGGATCAACTAAGTTAATTAATAATGCACTCACTTGCATAAGTATTAATTAGTTTTAGCCATTTACTCATTGTCCTCACTGATTTGATAACAAATAGACGTTCTTAAATTTTGCATAAATTACTAATACGTTAGTTTTACGTTGTGTTAGATTATTTTAAACATCTTGAGCACCATTTAAATTACCAATTAAGTTGTGATTATTCGTTCAACAATTTCTCTTTCAGAACAATTGGTTTTCAAGAGTTCCGATTTACTGCTCCAAGTATCGGTGATTTGAATCTGTAATATGATTGAAATCACCGATACTTGGAGCAGCGAATCGAAACTGTGAACCGTGTACGCGTTAAACTATTTTTGTTCCTTTTCTTTATTCTTTCGTAGAAACTTTATTTTAGCTCTAAGGTCTTTTCAACAAGTTATTATCCAAGAAGGGAATGCCTGCATTCAACACAGTGAGCTCCTCTGTGATCATGAGTTTATAGAACTAACTATAGGTTGTCAGACGTGACGTCATTAAATTAGATGATAGATCAAAATTGCAAAACCGGAATCTGACAACCTGTTCTATAAGCTCTTGCTCACAGATCAGCTCAGTGAGTTGAATGCAACTAATATGTACAGTTCGTCGGAACAAAAATACTTTAACGCGTACACGGTTCATAGTTGCAATTCACTGCTCCAAGTAATGTCACAGATTCAAATCACCGATACTTGAAGCAGTGAATGGGAAATGTTGAAAAACAATTAGTCTGAAAGAGAAGTTGTTAACCGAATAATCACACTTTAATTGGTAATTTAAATACTGTACAAGAAACTAACACAGCGTAAAACGAATGCAATAGTAATTTATACGAAATTTAGAAAGACTGATTTGCTATTAAATCAGTGAAGACAATTAGTAAATGGCTTAAAGCTTAAACTATTCAATACAGTTATACTTATGAAGCGAGTGTAGTATTAAGTAACGTAGTTGATCCCATATCATGCACGAATAACGAATATCAGTATTGGATGGTATTACTTTAGCTTACGTCGGGAGTGATTTTTCGGTACGAAATAAGTCACAGGTTCATGAATCGGAATCATGTTAATCCTGCGTCATAGTGACATGTTTATTTCCATATCACCATTGATATTTGGCTACAAAAATCAAGGACAGTACGTCAAGTGAGCAATGGGGAACGAAGCCGGGTTATATATTTTTTTTCATTATGTGCGATGCAGAAATCACATCAGCTTTAACATCACGTTTAACCTGCCTCCTCCTGTGACAGCTCCATTTCTGGTTCCAAATGGAACACCCGACGTATATTGAAGAGACGCCTATGAAATATCAACACTAGGGAATTCGTAAGGATTTCATTAAATGCATTAAATTCAGTCGACTACTTTTGATATATATCACTCACATTCAGCCACTATATACCACTATGTGAAGTGCCTTTAGATCTTGTAGATAGGATGAGAACTGCCATTTGTAAAGAATTAATAATTTTCCACGACACCAAATTTTATAATAAAAAGCCGTCTTGGTGAAAGAGAATAGTTTTCCCACATACTCGTCAAGGCAGTCGTCACTGTTGTTTAGATTGAAGGAATTAACTCTCTTCTGACAGGGATTATTCAGTAAACCGCTGTCGAATAAAAATAAAAAAAGAAATGTATTTTCATTTGTTGATAACATACAAATATCCCAGAGTTGGAATACTGTGTGAACCTTTATATTCCCTTGTGCTTATGTGAGAAAGTGTGTCGGGCACCAGCCCCTTGGGCTCCCCCTTCATGACGCCCTCCTCACTTTTTATTTCTCATTCTAAATATGGATTTTAGAAATCATTAAATACTCATACTCATTAAATGACAGTCAAATCATAATATTTTATTTCTTTTTGAAAAAGGTAAATTAACTAAATATGTTATTCTTGAAATTGGATTTATAACTCAATAAGAAATACATAACAACAGAAACTGTAATATTTTTAAAGATTTCAATGCATTACCGTAGAAGCATTCTAACATCAATCTCAAAGTGACATTTAAGCAGTAATCTCTCTGCCAGGTTGAGACCATGGTTTTATTTCAGATAACTCTGTTAGAAACGCAGTAAGCAAACATGACTTGTAATATTGAAAACGAAAGAACTACATTCAGAAAGAATGAGATCATGTGCCTATGAGTGTCATCACTCTGGTCACATTCATATCCAACGTTATAGAACATTCTGTACATTGCTGACGTCACAACAGCGCAAAGAGAAGGATTTAAAATGCCGTATCGCAGTGAATTGCCTAATTCTCATTCTGCCCGCAACTGTGATTTAGTGAGACAAATTACAGTCCATTAGGGGAGAGTGCGGGACCTGTGCCTTCGCTTAAGGAAACACTTCTTTTCGAACTTCCAAATTTAATTCTGAAATTTCCAAACACGAAGCAGATTCTCTGCTAGCGAAACAGCAAACAAGGGAAACAACTATATTTTTAATTGGAACTTCTAACATCTAAATTCTCTACAATCCCTCTTTCGTGCTGAGACGCCAGCAAAAGCAATACGACATCTTTGTTACTCAGTATTATTACTTCTGCTAATTTTTTGGGACTATCTTTGAATTACCGCTTTTACTTCAAGCTTCTGTTTTCTTCAGTGTATTCTTTTGCTGGGAACTTAAAAAAAAACGGGACTTAAAAGGGACAGTGTTGATTATTTATCTCTCCTGAAAACGTAACTGGTTTGTATCCAGGTGACTACCTTATCTACGACTCTTTTCTCTGTTCATCTACCTTGCTTCAACGTATTCACAAACATCGGCCAGGCGCTACCAGAGGAGCGCAAGGCAGGTACACAACAAAATCTCCACTTCATTCAAAATTTTATAATTAAATTTGGTAACCACATTAATTTTGGTTCATCATTTTCCGTGAATTGCCTATCTGCATTCAACAGTTTAAAAATTACCGGCACAAACTACACTGCAAAAACAATACTCTATTAGATGTTTTTGTGTAAGGAATTAATTAAAACAAATGTCAATAATTGTTGGATCTTAAACTAAACGAATTAAATTGTCATAAATTTATTAAATGTTTTAATTTAAATTTTATTTCATTGTTGTTCCACGATTTATACGATTTAACTATTGCTCTTTACCTGTTTCATAGCAATATTAATTGAGCGAATCCCTTGATTGTCAATAGGAACAGGAGATATAAAAAATGAATCAAATGAACTGTGCGTTGAATCAAATGAACCAAATCATAAAAAGAGAAAGAAAGAAAATCAAAACAAATTATGAGCTGTGCATGCAAAAGTGAAACAAATATTTACTTTTCTAAATAGAAATTTACATCGATAGAGACAAATTGATGCTCTATGTTGTAAATATTAAGTAAATACAGGCGAACGTACAATCTCTTGTTTCAGAAAAATATAATGTTTAATCCGCTAAAGGCAATATAATATTAATGTTTCAAATTTTAAAATTGAATAAACAAATCAATATTGTCTGTTCTCAATTGTTTTGTCTAACATGACAGGATTGTTTTTATAGAAGTTAATAATTCAAAGCAATATAAATACTTCTTAAAGGTTCTATAATAAATATTGAATCTTTTAACGCGGAGAACGTTATTTACTGCTCTACCAGAAATAGATGTTATACTTACTATCACCATAAGATTTTATACTTACTGAAAATATCATGGCTCTTATTATGAGGAAGCCAGACTCCATGTCAAACTGATATCTCATCCGTAAACCAAAGTAACGTCACAGGATCGGATATACATTATACTTATGATGACCATACGCCCAGAATTTTTCGAGACAGTCCCGAATTTCAGAGTGGTGTGAAGTCATAAATTATTGTGTTTTAATCTCAACACCAAGAAAATAGGACCTCGGGGTAGCCGAGAGGTTAGCGCGCTCGCTTTCAGTCAGGGATTAAATTCCGCTAGGTCCAATAAAGTAAGTAGGACTCGTCCTCAGAAGCTCAGTAGCTCGTTTAGGATGTTAATATCAATTCGTAACGAAGAAAACAGGAAATTTTGAAATTCTAAAATATGTGCATTTTTTTTATTTTCAAAGACGATGTAGTTCTTATCAAAATACAATTTTTAAGCTAAATTTATGGTCTGAATAAAAACCGTTTCGTGCGTTGCCCTCACAATCAACCACAAATAATGGGGGGTTAATACCTAAATAATATTAGATCTTGATAAGAGCTGCCGCAAATTTTGACTGAGAAAATATGGTCATCGTACCTCTGATTAGCCTTACACACTAGCGTATGATGAGTATACTATCTACTTTTGTTTCATTTATTTATTTAATTAATTTGGCAACTACCCCGGTGAGATCATAACGAGTAAATACTTTGGTTCCACGTAAGCTGGAACACAACGTTGAGAAGGGGAAAAGGTTGTAACTACATGATGCGCGTCAGTATTTCATTCTTATCTTTTGATCATTTTGTAGAAATACACACTTACGGCCTGTTTCTTCAACATATATTAAATATAACTTAACCATCCGATAACTAATGGTGTGTTAAATTTTTAATCAGTCCATAAAAAAAATTCATTTCACCAACGCTAACGTAGCGCATTTAACAAACCGTTTACAATCAGATGATTAAGTTAAGAAGCTACTTGATTTCTAAATTTCTCATAGGCTACAAGAATTTTGATTGGCTGCGTGGAAAAGAGAGAATTGGTGACAGATGAATTGTGCAATCCTAAAGTAATAAATCGCTGGCGTTTATATCTGTGTGTTCAAGACGTCTGTAAATTAATTTGATGGATTCAAATGATCGCCAATAAAATTTTATCATAATCAATTATAGTAATGCAAATATGAATCTTTTATCCATCTCCTGATTGCGGAAAGCAAGTTTTACGCTCTTTTTACTATGATGCGTTAAAATTGGATTCAACCTACTTTTATAATACACGAAATGTAAATAGTGAAACAGAATAGTAGACATACATGCAACCAGACCCCGTGGGTACATGGACATAAACACGTAACAATATGCTTTCAATCAGTATTTCCATTTTGCAAGTTTCATACGAAATGAAGGCTTATCAAAAGCTACCAAATGTAGAATACAGGAAAAATTTGAGGGGAGGGGGATCACGAGATGTTATTTTCCTTCCTTCTTTATACATAGTTGTTCCCTATGAGTGAGTCGTAGGTAAGATTGATGCCTTATAATTAAGGGGTTTTGGGCAAGGGTTTCCTTCAAAAAATTTTACAAAGGGCTCTGAACAAATTTAAATATTTAATAAAGGGCTCGCGCGAGCCCATCCGAACCCCCTCCAGCACAGCCCTAATGCCTGGTTCGATTGTCGGTAGGAATACAAGTGGTTCGGAGTCCACATTAAACTTTAGGTACTATTCTTAGCACCTTATCTGCATCGTATGGAAGGTAATGGCAAACCACAATCGGTTCACCTTGCCCGAAGACCTTCCGGTCAGGACCTGCTTTCAGACAACAGAGATCATAATCAGGAAAAACATACATCAATCTTATTTCTGAGAGGAGAAGAGAATTTTCCGAGGGGGAGGGGGAGATCCCATAATGTCTCCCTGACTTCTTCCTGTAAGAAACGACTCGTATTTTGGTTTTCAACTACTTTTTTAATATTTCAGTAGAATTTCTTTTTCAAAGGTAGGGAATTTTTTTTTGGACCCATACTAAAATTTCACACATGAAAATATCGATCAGCAAAAGTTTTAAAGGAAAAATAAATGTCACATGCTTGTTCCAGCCAATGGGTTACAGTACCTATATTATACATTTCAATGCATTTTCTATAGCTACTTTGACTTCATAAAATCTCCACTTGAAGGATATGGGTAACTGTCTAAAGATAATTACTAAAATACAATTGTCAGACCCTATCATTATTGCCAATGAAAGTTTCTGAAAACTTAATGATCAGGACGAAGCCCGGCACGAATATGAGCGGGTAAACAAAAATTCTCAGTATGCGCCTGAACAGTGATTCCGCCAGACCCCCCTTCCTTGTGGGGTTATCACCCCCCAACGTCGAGAACACCCCGCAACTTAAAAAAATGTGCGGTAAAAAATCGATAGGAACCGTCCAAAATTCCAGTTACACACTCTCAATTTTGACTCCCCCTCCCCAAACTGACAATCCTGGCGGAATCCCTGCCCTTGAGAAGAAAACTGTGGCTACGGGCCTGAGTCACTGGGCGACGGGACAGGTATACATGTATTTTTATCTTCGCTATCAGTAAATACATGCCGCATCAGGAGACCAGATTTTCGCATAATACTTATGTTCATTGAATTCAACTTTAATGTATAAAAAGCATTTAAGAAGCAAGATAATAAATATTCAAGTTACTATTACGTTTAGTAACAGTAAAAAAAAGTCCAAGTGTTCTCGCCAGGGTTCGAACCACTGCAACTAAAATATAAACTGCTTGAAAGCAGCACACCTGACCGAATTACGCTACGAAGCCAAAATCAAATAAAGCCCACACCAAGACCTAATATTAGCATTGCAAATTGCGCCAAACCCTAACATTCATTTTACATATATAAAATATGTTTTTTTCGATGATAAAACTTTTTGAAGTGTATAGTGCAAAAGTATATATTCATTCTACTATAACGTAATTGTATATGTTACCTTTTTTCCCTTGTTTTCTCTTTTCAAAACTCCTGAATAACAAAATCACTATCGTACTGTTAAATAATTAATCACGAAAATTCGAATGATTAAAGTTAACGGGACCTTTAACAGACTGTTAGCGTTAACCGGTGTTGAAGAAAGAGTCATTTCTCTTAATCAGACGTTAAATGCGCTTAACGGATTGCTAAATTTCTAACCAGCGTTGGTGAAAGTGTAGAGTTAATCTGAGCAGAACGTTGGTCTGTTTGTGCAGGTCTTGAGTAATATGAGATCTGACTTGTGTTTTCAAAAGCAAGGTAGAAATTTGACTTTTCTAACATGGAGTAAATCCTATCATACTATATAGATTTGTAAAGAATTGATTCAGTCAGCCTTATATAGAATTGTAACTGCCTGGTAGTTCTACAGATGTCTCAACAAACTTGTTTCTCCTTCTGTCAACGCATTTAATTTCATTATCATTGCCTCAGTGTGATATAATCAAAACGTTTTGCGTTTTCATTTTGTTTTTGTAGAAATTGAATTATTTCATCCCTATATTTAATGAAAATGTGAATCAAAAGAATCAAACATAATCTTTACTTAACGATTCATAGACTTAGTGTATATTCTATGAAGAATTTGGGGCTACTACACTGTATCAGTGTTATTATGTAGAGGGAAATTCCCCGGAAAACGCAAAAATCTGGGCCAAAAAAAGTGAAAGGGGGGAAAAATAGGGAAATTTTGTTGAATCCTTTTGGCACATTTTTAAATCATTTCCATTAATTTTTAAAGAAAATTTAGAATCCGGTATTTTTTTTTGGACAGAAATCGGGAATTTTTTTCATAATTTTGAGGGAAATATTGCGACGAGAACCTGTCAACTCTGTAATGTATACAGGCGACATATAAATACATTTAAGAAATATGAGTTAATGCCAAACCTTGCCAACATTGCAAGAGAAATCGCATCAAAGCTTGATTTTAAACTTTCTAAGAGTTGGTAACAGGGAGGGGAATTTTTGTGTGGAGAGAAAATTTCAAGGTGATCAGGAAAGAATCTACGTTTTAGAAATCTGATAGCATTGCACAGTGTGATGTTTTCGCATGCGGTAAGAATTTGCTCAAATTCCTTGTGTGTGTGTACGTTGGGGAGGGGGGCGGGTGATGTTAAAAGGGGCCCTAAAAGGTTCGTTGCAGGAGGAGAGGGCGAAAATTCTAGTTACGCCACTGTGTGGGGGCAAATCCTTCTGGTCAATTACTCATGCTGTTTCTCCTGTCATGCGCTCGTGTTTCACTCATCGCATTATCTAACAGTAACTGGATTTTGTTGCCTTCTGATTGGGTTATTTCTGAAGGTTATTTCCTCGTAATCGCTTCTTTGTAGTGTTTACCTTTTTCAATTCCTAGAACTTGAAAGATCTTGCCTTGTAAACGATTCGAATGTCAAAGAAAGGATTAGTATTGAATAACTTAACTGTTCGCACCTTTTATACTTTCTATACATAGCTTTGATAATATTATCTTGTGTTCCAGAAGCGTCCGTAATATGTACAAGAAGTTAGCATAGTTTTTATGTCATTTTATAAACTTTATACACTTCTTGTGCAATTTTAATTTTCACAAGTACTTTTCAAACACATCTTCTACACATTTTTTTCACAATTGAAGACTTGAATTGAAAAACATCCCAAGTCTACCGAAGTATATTTTTCACGAGGAACGAAAAGCAGTCCAAGGTTCGCATCTTAGGAGGTATGTTATCCTATTTCAGCGGAAAGTATTTTCTATTTAAAAAAAGGGTTTCTGTGGTGGGATTAGGATGTAATATTTATGCAAGTGGATAGCCTTTGGAACATAGATACCGTCGAACAGAAAAAAATGCAAATACGAAAAAAGTGGACTTGGGAAATTTCTCAATTCAGGTCTTTAATTTGTCCAATCTTCGACATACTCATTATTGCAATGCAATTCGTCAATATA
>JAGDQP010057477.1:0-12740 GCA_022664845.1 Lepisma saccharinum | reverse complement strand
TTGATATGGATTCCAAATAGAAGAAGCATATTCTACCTTGGAGTGAATATAGGCATAGTAAGTTTTTCCAATGTTGATATATTGTTGAACTCTCTTCTCGTCCTAATTACGAATCCTAATAACTTCAAGGCTTCATTTGTTATATTTGTAACGTGTATGTTAAAAGTTAATTTCGAGTCAAAACTGACACCAAGATGCTTAACTACAGTAGTCCCCGGTAGAGCTGACTTTTGTATATATTTTGAAGTCATTTGCAAATAACAATTTTTCGTTATCAGGCACATAATCAGGAACGTCATTAACAAATAAGAGGAATAATAAAAGTCCTAGATTCGAACCTTGAGGAACTCCTGAGGGTTCAGAATATCCATATGATTTTTATTCTTTATAGACAATTGATTGCTTGCGATTTTTAAGTACGAATAGATAAGCCTAAGCAGAGTGGGTGAAAAGTGATAGTGATTTAATTTTTCCAGTAATCTATTGTGATTAACTCTGTCAAATGCTTTCTCAAAGTCAATTAAAGCACATTGAAGGCAACTTGTTTGCCTTCATCCAACTAATTTTCTAGGTACTCTGTAACAACTGCTAAGTTTGTTACCGTGGATTTCTGAGAAACAAAGCCGTGCTGCTTAATTGAGATAACTGGTTGAATATGATTGCTAATTCTCTGGTATAAGATCTGTTCAAATACCTTTGCAAAAGCTGAGCTCTTGTTTAACTAATTTGTTCTCATTACTCACACATGCGATTTAAGTCTATTTCAGATAACTCTTAATTTGACGTGGTACATTTGGACTTTTCAAAAGCCTTCGACAAAATAAATATTAATATGCTTCTCTATAAATTATCGGATATGTTTAATATACTTGGGAAATTTCTTTCCTTATTGAAAGATTATCTCTCTAGTCGTGAACAGCTTATGTGTTTTCCAGATTCCTCTTCCAAATAGGTTTCTGTGTACCACAAGGAAGTATTCTTGCTCCACTATTATTTCTTCTATATATTGAATATCTTCTATCCCACTTAACTTCACCTTCCAATAATATTCTTCTGTTTGCAAATGATTGCAAGATCTTCAAGTAAGTAACAACCGATATTGACGCTCTCCTTCTTCAACAGCTGAAATAGTTGACTGGTATAAGAGCTGGAATATGACCCTAAATCCTTTAAAATCTCTCCACTCTTACAATCTTGTTCAAAAATAACATTTTTTTTTCTTTCACATACTTTATCGACAATATTTCCATTAAGCAAGGATTAAAAAAAAGATTTGGTTGTAATTTTTGATGATAAATTAATATTTGCTTAGAATATCAAACTCCCAACTATCAGTGCCATGAAACTACTTTTTTTCATATACAAATTCACTTAAATTCAAAGCCTTTATACTCTTATTATCTTTTTCAAAGCCTGCACCCCCATTTGGAATATGGTTTCTTGTACTCACTTGACACGCCTCGATTCTGTCTTAACTTCTTCATCGCCATCGTTAAATACAGAGTTCATTGTACTAGATCCTTAAGCAACACAGAAATAGTAAACAAATTCTTCAAGACGAAATCAAGCATGTTATTCTTATTTAAAATATCCAATGGGAGAGTTCGGCCTAAACTGCGGCTTTTTGAGCTCAACTCTCGCATTCCTATAACAACATATTCACATACTCAGCACCAAGATTAGAAATAGTCAAAAGCTCTATGTTTGTCAGAATGGTATCTGAATATAATCGCCTACCATCAGAGATAGACATTTTCAGCACGGAACAAGCCTTTCGAAATCAGCTAGCGTAAATACCTTCCATGTTGTGTTTTGTTACTATTTTAATGCAAATAATGATAATTTTATGATTGTTGGATATCAATGTGTTATCAGTGTTTTAATGTTAGTGTTTTATAGTAAACTGGTAGAACTGATGTATCTGGAACCATGTGTAAATAGAAAAAGAAAAAGAAAGAAAAATATTCTCAAATATTTTAGAGGACACTGACGTAAGAGAAACTGGTGGTGATTGTTCTTAAGGTACTCTGAAACTTTATACTTTCGCCTTTACAGAAGCTTAAGTCTACAGAAGTTAAGTCATGCAAATTTATACTCTATTTAACTACAGAACTAGTGGGAAGGTGTCACACCTGGACTTAAACCACATTAAAAGACGAGCACATTTCCGCTCAGCTACCACACTCTACATTGTCTAAGAATTCGTTTCTGTAAATTTAACCAATTGTTCATGCAGCCAGACAACAGTTTGAGTAACTTGAAAGTATTGGTAAGTTACTCTTGAGACTTTAGCCACATTTGCTCAGGCCAATGTAGGTAAAGTTAGAGGTGGTGTAAAGGAAGTTAATCAAGGTCTGTCTTGAAGATACAATTACACCATTAGGTATAGCTGAGAAAATTCTCGGAAAAACTCAATCCGGATAACTTGCAGCTGGGTTCGAACCCAGGACATTCCGAATGCGAAACCAACGCTCCTCCAACTAAGCTACAGCGGATCAGTTTTTTTGCTACTGGCACTGCAAACGTTAATGAAATTTCAAAGGTATATCTGGAGGGAAATTCATCGTTTTTGTAAACTATTATATTTTATTTTCAAGAGGATCAATATGCCATTTCTCGTGTGTGTTTTTACTCACTTTAGATTACGCAGTGAACAAAGTGATTCAAAGTAAATATTGATCATTCGTATTCAGAGACGACCGATCCAGCCTAGAAAGTAATAGAATTGCTCTTCACTTTTGCAATCCCCCTTACAAACAAATATTTGTGTAGCGAGGATGGTATGAAGTTTATTATTCGCTTTTCTCCCACATCTATATTTCTTCGAGGATTCAGTGTGTGCTCTATTGACTTTCAGTTTCC
The DNA here is from genome assembly GCA_022664845.1 of Lepisma saccharinum. Lineage (NCBI taxonomy): Eukaryota > Metazoa > Arthropoda > Insecta > Zygentoma > Lepismatidae > Lepisma > Lepisma saccharinum. Next base: position 9,878 of record JAGDQP010057477.1, on the reverse strand, counting down.
TTCTTTTCTCTCTAACTGGTTACAATGAAAGGTTTACTACATTCTTCCGTAAAACGAGCGACCGAAACTCAGTTGGTAGAACGTTGGCTTCGTATTCGGGAGGTCCTACGTTCGGTACTAGCGGCTGGCGATACTGATTGACGTTTCTCCACGTCTTTTGTCACACCAGGTAAATACCGGTATGATACCTCAACTTAGGCCATAGCCGACTAAATCCCGCGTCTGTCCTCTTCCTTTTCCCGAAATGAGCCACAGGTGTCTAAAGGCAATAAATAAACTCAAACATTCTTCTCAAGAAAGAACATATTTTCTCTTCCACAACTGCACTTCATTAACCAAAGCGGAAAATATCAGTAAGTACGTACACTTAACCAGTATAAATGGAGTTAAGCGTCAGTGTCTATAAGCTTCGTATGCGTACTTTTAACGGAAGAAAGCAAAATCTTTATCCAGGCAGGGTCACAAAGGTCCATTGTGCTATGAAACCTCCGGGTTCCCTGAACCACTCGACCGAATTTGATCTGTCATTCCGTTTTTGGAGGATGGAGCGATGAGAACAATTTTCATATTACCCACTCCACACACCACAGTGAACAACAGTCCTTGTAGATAAATATGTATTTTTCCTAATATATGTTTGGGTTTTTCGAAATGTTTTGAACACTGCGCATGAATGACCAATAGAGAAGTGCAATCGTTCTGGAAACTATCTCAGTTGTTGGTCAGATTGAAGATAACAGACTCCTCGCTTCCGCCCTGGGCACAGAGCAACGTTGGGACTCTTAGGAGAAAGACGTATGTCAAGCGTTCTACGGATGCGAGCAAACTTATAGTCCAAATAAAGGCTAAAGGCACAAATAAATAAATCACACTCATCAAATAAACTCAGCTATTACTGAAGCTATCAAACGCAAAGCTAAACAGATATAAGCACTTAGATAAATTTGAATCGAAAAATGCCGTTTTAAGGGCCGTTCGGGCTAGAGACCGTTGTAGACCGGAAATAGTTAAAGAGTTGCATTTGAGTAATTCCTATAGATTTTTCCTTTAAACCTATTCAGTTATTCCCTTGTAATCATGGAAGGAAGTTCGAAAAAGAGAAATAAGAACAAGAAAGGAAGTATTACAGTAAACAAACCTGGGGCCATGCAAAGAGAAACCAGGAGTATGTCTGCTCAACAACTCAATGAGAATAAGGATAAAAATCACACACAATCAAATAAATATATCCAGGAACAACTTATGATGAATACTAGAAAGGATAACTTATCCTCGTTAGGTGATGATACTTCATATAGTTCGGATGTGTCTTCTGAATTTTATCAAGAAGAAGTAGGGAATAAGTTAATGACGTCAGAAAAAGTAGGAACATCTAACACAATCATTTATGAAAAATCAGCTACCTTAACTTACACTCCTACTTTACAATGTTTGTCCCATTTTCCTGAAAGAATAGTAACCATAAATATAAACGACATTGATCTCAAATATTTATGGAATCCAGAAACTCGAAGTAAATTTTTAACAAGTAAAATGCAATTTGATACACATCTTACAACAAGAACTGAAGACAATAAAGGCATTAGGATTTACCTTTCTAGAGATCAAGATCTAAATACATTTCTCAAAACATTTATTAAAGAGGACTTTCGACAAAAGGCAGAAATTAGCTTCACAAACTATTCTAAAGTGACAATAAAACCCATAATAGAAGAAAGTCCATGCTTACTGTTTGAGGTAGAAAAATCTTCGGGAAACAAGCCTACTGACTGTATTTATGACAGATCACCAAACAGAAATAATACAAAAGTTGACCTCACTTCATCACATAATAATTATGAAAGTAGAGATCAGTTAAATTCTCAGAAAAAGTACGTTATAATTATTTAAAAAAATAATACCAGATATAACAAATCCATTTAATTTTGAGAAAAAGGTTTCGGAAAAATCACAGGAAATTAATTACACAGCATACCCTTCTGAAAGATTAAATGGAGTGAGATTACATTTCAACAGTTTAGAAGATAAAAACATTTTTTTTTAAATACTTCAAAGAGGCTGACTTTGGAAAAGAAGCTACTTTTATGGCGTATGACAGTGAAATAAGTACACCACACAACAGGAAAACAGTCACCTCATTTACATGTGTTGTTAGAAATCTGCCCACAAACGTAGATCTAAATACACTCAAAGAAAAACTTATAAAGGAAAAGTTACCTATTACGGGTGTTGTGAGAATAAGAAACGATAAAGGACCTCTTCCCATGATCAGACTCTTTACAAAGGATCCAAAACTAATTAGCTATCTCATTACCAATGGTTTAACTATAGGACGAAGCAGATATAGAGTAGAAGAATCACGTAATTTGGCTCGACCTCTGCTTTGCTATACCTGTATGCAATATCACAAAGAGAAGAAATGCTTCAAGGAGCCACATTGTTACAAATGTGGACAACCTCACATTAGCTATAAATGCTCAATTACTCCAAATAAAGACTACTGTGCTACATGCAGAGTATAGGGACACAGAACTGCGGCGGCTAACTGCCCCAAAATGCGGCAAACAACCCTCACACGTTTTCAAATTTGCAAGAAGAAAATAACCAGGAAATGACAAATACAAATGCAGATTCAAATGTAGATTCATTCGAACTAAGAAAATTTGAACCTAAATTTCAAAAGATTTTAGACAAACATACAAACAACCTTTTAAAATGGATGTCTGCAGTTCTTTCCTTAATATATGTCAAGGAGTCACAGATAGTGCAAAATGCAATTAATCAAGCTTCGGAGGAACTCTTCAATTGCCATCTGAACGTTGTTAAATCAGTGGATGGGCACATTTACATTGGACTTGAACCATTTATTAAATACACAAAAATGAACATTTATCCTAACTGTTCAATCAATCTCACATAGAAAAAATTACTTCAATCTAATAAGACAAAGAATTTTGAAGGGAACGCAGATATCTAGATAAAACTTGAATTAACATCCTAATTAAGGAGAAAACAACTCATACTTCCCACGGACGGAGAGCCACGGTTTGCCTACATTTCAAACGAAGAAGATGTGTCACAGAAGTGTTGAAGAAATGAAACTGAAATTATACAAACCAATTTTCCTTTTCCTAATAAAACCTTATTTGCTCTAAATCAACTCTTCAAATTATTATTAATTTACCAAAGTAAGTTAAATTTTAACTTAAATAGAAATTTAATTCCATCTCAAATATAATTAATTTACAAAACCTGTGCAAAATCTAATAAATTTGATTTATTCGCAATTTGTCCACTTCCAGTTCATGCAGTTTTTGAACAAGCGATGATTTGCATCAACGATTCTTTTGGATACGACCTGACTCTAGAGGATGATCTAGCGTTTGCGATTGGGGTGCTAGTGGTCTTAGATTCAGGTCTGATTTAATTAAATCAAACTTAAAATTATTTATCTCACCATGAAACAATAATCAAAGGACGAAAGTGGCCAAGTCGGCCCGAAGTCCAGCCTGAGGGCCCTGCGGGCCGGGCAATTTGCATTATCAGTCCGCCCTGGGTCTTCACTAATTCATAAAATGGCGTTGTGAAATGAAAGAAGAAAATGACTCAGGTCAAATCTCTAGCGAGAACTACAGCTTGTACTACAATAAAGTAATAAGCACGGAAAATATGTCAAAGTCTTGAAAACTCGTATCAGGTTCTGTTACCGTATTTACAACATGAGGCCGTGCGTTTCTGTTCTTCAATAAGGTGATGTAGTGCCCACCTGACACTAACTTTTCTGTTGTGTTGATCATCGTTTAAGGATCGAAAAATATCACGTAGTTAACAAGTTTGATCTATATGCAATTTTTTCACAAGATTTGCCACAGTTTCCTTCCAGAGTTTACTACAATAAACACAGGTGTGTTATCCATTGTTGTTATTGGATCATTCAAAATCCGACAGCCACGATAACGAGAGATCCACCGGGGCACCGTAATATTAATATTATCTAATGTATCTTTCGCATAGCGTAATGAATTTCGGTCCATTTTTTTCACCGCAAAATTTCAATTTCAATGTGCAAAAACTGGTCGTCACAAAAGATTCAATCCTTTTCGGTTTCTTCTTCAATGCCATACCCCAGCTTAACAGTTTAGAAAGGACCCAGTGCAGAAAAGAAAATTAAGTTTTCATCATTAAGCTCTTATTCAAAGCTGATTAAATTTGTAAAGGCTGTTAAATTATTACGTAAACATTTAACGGAAAGAAGGTTAAGACTTTGCTTATTATATCTAAAAATAGGGGAGGGGGCATCAGAGTAATGCTTACGAAAGATTCGTTTAAAATATATTTACATATTTAAAGGTTTAAACAATTTTGGAGTTTGAAATAACGGTAAGAAATTTGACATTTCCCACGTAAGTACAAGGGGAGGGGGCGGGTATCTCCTTATTTTTGCTTACAAGGGGGCAGAGGGTCTAAGATGACTAAAATGTGCTTATGTAATACTTGAGCATCTCCCCAGAACGATTGCATAATCCTCTTGACCACGTATATGTAGTGTGTATACCGTATGGAATAACCCTCTATTACAGTATTAGAAATTAATCAAAGGTTTGTATTTGAGGGGTTGTGTTAAATAATGGGCTTCCGTTTTGTCTTCATTACAACAAATTTGTCTCGTCGTTGTTGTGTTCATTGCAAATTCTACATTGCGTGAATTCTCAATTTGAGAAAAAAAAATATGTTTTGCATAGGGCCTGTATAAAATGACTTTCCGTGTGTTTTTGGAAGCAAAAATGTTAACTACGTTCTGAAAGCCTTACCTTACGAGCATGCTAAGACCTAAGAGTTTAAGCTCCAACACCGTAAAGTGGCAATTAGACAACGAAAATTATACTTTTTTAAAATAGCTCCTATGTCCTCTTTGAGGGCTGTGCTCCATTGCTCCAGTAATTTCATCAGGTCTGTGCCCAATGACAGAATCGATGTAAGTACTTCTTCTGTATTGCGTAACAACAGAAGTTTGACATAACAAGAGAAGTTTTCAATTAATGGTGGACACCCCATTAACGCTGTTGATTGTACGTTTGGAACTTATAGTAACAAGGGAACCTCTCAAACTGATTGTTGAGTTACCTAACCAAACATTGCGTAATCGATATAAACAAAAGTGAAAGAAATGGACAAATCCAGAGTTTTTAGTTACTGAGAGCCAAAACGACAGGAGACAGAAGAAAAATACGAAATAATAATACACTACTTTCGTTTATGCGTACTTGATGGGACCTGACTCGTACTGGATAAACGAAATTTCGGATAAACTAGATTTATGGTTATTTATGTTATTAGCGCCCGTAAATACAGAAATACAGTAACAAAATGGTTTATTCTACAAAAGTAAAATACCTGTAATAGTTTAATAAATTGAGGACAAATACAGTACAATACTGCACAACTTGCGCTTCAGGAAAGTATTTAATTAAACGCGCTCACTTGCATGCGACGCCGTAGAGAAACTTAGAAAAAGTGCTTTCTTTTCTTTTCTTTTTTTTTACAAAAATCGTTCCGGATGAACCGGTGAAAACGCAGAAGGAATGATTTTCAGTGTAATATGTTCAAAGTACTGCAAAATCTCACTTTATAAACCTTGATATATATTCAAAATGGTTAAACGAATTGGGTTGAAACTTTCTCAACAAAATACTGACTAAACACCATACTCATAGCCGTAAACTATGTTGCCATGTGCAAGTGTTGTAAACTCAGCTCAAGTTGTTGTTTTTCTAAGTAGCACTATAAATTAATTATTATATATTTGAGAAGCACGTAAAATCCTTCCGTGCACTGAGTTGCAAACTTTAGGAGAAACTGGAGTTAAAACATCACAAATCTATTGATTTTAAGGGATAACACTGCCCAAAATACTGGTTCATGAAAAAAGACTGTAAAACTGTTAAATATTCAGGAAAGTGACTTAATATATTCAGTAATGTTTAAGATAAATGCTAGTATTTGCAGTAACGTTAGAAATACAACGAGGGATTTCTTCGCTGCAACTATTTTGATAACGCACTTTAAGGCGAAACGCAACTCTCCTTTAGGGTTAAAATTGTCCGTTCGGCGCCGCTACACTCGCGTTTTACCGTCGGAATTTTTAACGGAAATTGCGTCAAGAACTGTGACTTATATGAGAACAAAAACTATAAAGATACATGGTCGTACCTGGCCTTACCTGACCTTACCTAACCACCACCTTCCCATGGTCACTAATTTAAGCTAATCTACGAAAAATGCAAGAAAGCAATTATTTATAATAAATATGAACGTATAAAAATATATTTTGAAAGAAAAATGAAAAAAAAAAATCCTTTTTGTAGACTATAAAATATTGGTAGGGGTTATGATAGGTACTCCATCTGCAGTAGCCTCTATAACATTTCAATCGCGTTTTAGGTCTATTAATAAGCACTTACTAGAAATTGTAGGTTCGATTTTAATAAACTTGATGAATTTATTAAAATTCTATGACAAAGTTATTTATTATATAAAAGGTAAAAAGGCAAAGGTATATCCCGCACACGCCATGATAAGCGCATGGAGGATGTGGAAGTACCGCTCCTCTTATTCTCGACCAACGGCACGAAGTGAGTTAGGGTGGTCAGTCCCCCGCTCGACTCCTTTAGATTCCAACGTGCCCAGGAATACAAAATACACTGTGGTACTCAATTTGAAAGAAGGCTGAGTATACTTCAGAGCGCTAGGCATGGAAACACTGAGGGAAAATTCTCCAGTGGCCTGGTCGCGATTTGAATAACACAACTTGAAATGTTCTCTCATTCGAGCAACAAGGCCTGCCATTTCCATTTTACATAGTCTACATTTGGCTTTTACATTTCATTATTTTCGGAAAGATTTACTTTAATAAAGTGTGTCCAGATTAAATCCTTTTTTCTTTTTGTGCACCCCATTGATAATAAGTCTAAAAACAAGCAGCAAAGAAGTTCTACCACCCGACATAAATTGTAAGGGAGCCATGGGGACCCTACGTGCACCCCTTGATCCTTCGGTACCATTTTTATTTTATTCTTTAGGGTCTAAATAAAATTTATAGCGATACTTAAAAAAAAAGAAAACTGGTTTTAGACCATAATGGCGACCATTTTTGGTCGAAAATTGGCCAAAAGTATATCTTTTGCAATATATTTCAATAAGCCCCAACGTACACCACCTGATCTTTCGGGACAAATTTTATATTATTCCTTATGGTATAAATAACATTTATAGCAGTGTTCCTAAAAATAAAATTGACTTTTCACCGAAATGGCGGCCATATTTGGTGGAACATTTGTCAAAGACGGATTTTAGTTTGCTTCTCTTTTCAAAAGTCACTTGAGTTTAGATTAACAATATTTAAAACTTCACTTGAGCGTCAAAATTATCAGTGTTATTACTTTGGTTCACAGAAATGTTAATTATACGCTAAATACCTTCCCCACACAAATTAAGAGTCTGAACGCCCGAACATGCGGAACAGAAAAAATGAAGCTTATTCAGTAGGTTGCATAAAGTAAAAAATGAATGGACTTTTTGACTGAATATTAATATGAGTTATTTTCTTCAGAAAGGGATTTAGGGATAGCAAAAATTAAACTGCTTAAAAACCAAAATGGTGTCCATTTTTCTTTCTAAGCATCTTCATTACTGCTATAAATTTGCAATCCCTAAAATCTTTTCCTAAATAAAGTAATTCCTATTCATATTCAATCGGAAATTCGATACCCTATAATGACCTACTCATAAACTTAATATGTAGGCCTTGAGGTTACCCACCCCTTCTCCAGGTCAAGAGATTCCCAATTTTTTAGGAGGGGTTTTCGTAAATTTCCATTTTATTGGGCCAAAAATAAGTAACGCAGTGCCGGTTTTGAAGTTTTAGTGAGTTGTATTTGTTTCCTTCAACCTACGGGCTTTAACAAGAAAACTCTGTCTCTTTAGAAAGGAGATTTTGGCCCATTTTCGATTGAAAAGGCCCAAAATTTGGTTATAAGCAATTTCATTTTCGTGAACACTTTGCTATAAATTTCAAATCATTAATTTTTCTGAAGAGTATAATTCAAATTTATATTCAGTAGTAAAAATCCTTACATTTGACAATCTACTTTATAAATTTTTCCTAGGCCCCCAATTTTGCGGGCTCTTATCGTACAACTAGGCGGCTACCATTTCTTTAGGCGAAAACACTGTACAAGTTTTAAAGTTCAAGTGCTTTTAAATATTTTGTTTTAACAAAGTGCTTTCAAAAATGTAACAAAAAAAAAGAAGATTGTGTTTTATCTGAAATGAGTTCCATCCCATATAGCAATGTAATCATAGAAGCAAATACATGCCTATGGATTTTTTTCTCCTGGGAGGTTCTCACAATAAATGAAAAAGGAAAAGTTGAAATATAAACATGTTATTCCATGTTATTGATAGCAAATCAATATTTCCTGCTTCTAGCATTCAAACGATAAAGAACAAACAGAACGACGCATTTTATGTCTCCGCCTGTAGGATTGCGGCGCCATAATACTGATGATTATTTTGGAAACAAGCTTTCACGTGGGACAAGTTGCATATGATTTATTGGTAAAAGTATATAACTAAAATAATACTCTTAAAGGAATATGATTCTTTCAAAGAAGAAAAATTAAATTAACATGTTTTAATGTTTTAAACACGGCTTAAAAACTTCTTTTAAATAAAACAAATGTTTAAAATGTTTTAAACAATATGTTTAAACCAATTGCCTCTGTTTAAAACACGTTTAAAACATTTTGGAAATCGTGTTACACCATCGAGTGCGTATGTATCGTCTTTTGTTCACGAACTCTTCATTCTGAACTGCTGAAACGATACTGTTCTTAATGACGAATCCTGTTCCAGACTCCTGTGACTGAGTTCCCCCATAGTAGAAAGTGTATTTGCCCTTTCGAATGCTATCTTGACCCTCCCAGTGGACTTCATGTATCACAAGTATGTACACTTGTACAGCCCGTACTTCTCAGTCTCGCGTACTACCGTCTGAAGAGCGCCCGTTTCGTATAAAGTTTTCTACGTTCCACGTTCCTATACTAAGGTCGTTCTCTATCTTGTTCTTGGAGCCCCTGAAGCAGTCACGGTTTGGAGATCCGAATGGAGGGATTAGTTTACCTCCGGAATATTTTACCCCAGGAGAGCCCATTGTTACTATTTCTTAATATGGTTGAGCGGTATGGAGTTGTAAGCTCCACGACCTTGCAGTAAGCCAAACATCAAAGATGTCACCCTCTGTCCATATCTGAGCCTTGCCAATGTCATTCATCTTCAGCTTCAGAGTTGTAATGGTCAAGCTGCTTCCATTCACAATGATATTTTTGTTCGGAATTATTTTCCCGTAGGCTTTGTATACCCCTCTACGAACTGCAAGGGAGCAGTAGTTGTTGTGGTCCACCCCGGAATATTTCTGGTCGGCATTCCCCTATCCGTCACCAGGAGTGACGTGTAGTAGGAGACCAGGACCACCAACCAAGGAACAGTTGCAATTCAAGATATAAAACACAAATTAACCAATTTTAACGTAAGTCCGTATTCACTGGATGACTACTATTACACATGTACTCTTTTTTTATCCATTTGTTATATGTTCATGCCCTATATTTATATATTCTAAATTCATCATTCCTTTCTTTCAGTTCTTCTATATAGCCAGAAACAATATTTTAAGTTCCGCTTGGCTAAAATGGATGATTTTTAAACTTGTTGTTTGTTTTCGTATAATCAATCAGTATAAGAACTCTTTCGGGGTAAAGGAAAGAGTGACGCAAGAATTCTACTTATAAAAGAAGTGATATCCATTTTGCGAGTGATTT
>JAGDQP010057476.1:2021-12740 GCA_022664845.1 Lepisma saccharinum | reverse complement strand
ATGGAAAGGTATTATCTTAATTTAAAATAGAGAACGGCGAATGTAACTGTGGATTACATTAGAAGTGATAAGTTGTACTTGTTTTATTGCTGATCTGGAACGCTGCAGTGGTTGCATTTGTTGTAAATTACGTGCGAAATAGATGTGTAAGGTAATCCTCCACCATATCAAAGCGAAACTTCCATTCACAAAATAGATAAAAGAAAAAACTGCCAAGACGAAAACAATTCGGAAAAGGTTCCTGGAATGTTGATGGAGAATCCATGAGTCGCGTACTTCGCGAGTGTCATTGAATAAATCGCACGCGTTGAGACCAACAATTCTATTCATTTATTTTATTTTTATTTATTATTAAGTTTAAAATACAGCTGGAATTGCCATTTTACACAGAAACTAAATAACATTGCAACAAACTAAATAACTTTTAGCCATTCATAGTCTTAAGCGCGTAATATCAAAATACACTCACCGATTTGACTATATTTTATGAATAATATGACACCCAGGTCCCGTGATCTAGGTGGGAAAAATCCCAGCACCCGTAATTCAGTCGACTATGATGATTTCAGGATATCCCAGTTTCATCAGCCGAATTCCGGAATAGTACTTTGAAAAACCGCTTATCGCTAACTCCCCCATTCATGCCCTATCCTTTACCGGTTTCAGCCAAAGATGCCGGGAGCCATAAAATAAAATTGAATGAATTGTGGATTTATTTTATATCCTATAGGCGCAGGCCACAATAGGTAATAGTCAGGATATGCGAAGAAGTCGTCCAGGGCCTTTGTGAAGGTAGAATCCCGGTATTCGCCTGGTGAATCAAGGAAAACCTGGAGAACCTCAGTCAGGATGTTCGGGCGTGAGCTTTGATCTCACGTGCCTCCCCAGTGTCGATCCGAAATCCGGCATGCTGGCCATTGGACCATGGGGACTAGGTTTCAATTCAATGAATAGTGTGGTGTATATACTCTTTCCATGAATGAAGTGTATTTTTGTAAGATATTTGCTCCGATTGCTAATTCCTGTATTTTGTAAATTATAATATGAACATGCCAGTGTGAACGTGCATTTTAACTCAAAACTTCTCTTTGCATTATTAGGTCTTTAGAGAAGAATGAGCAAGTAGAATCGTATGAACCATCAAACGAAACAGAAGAAAGTTGTAAAGGTTCTGAAAATATTGCCCAGAAGACTTTACCAACCCAACTACAAAGTGAAGAAAGAAGATATAAATGCAAACATTGTCACAGAATATTTTCTAAGAAAAGTAATTTAAACAGGCATTTAACACATAGCGGAGTGAAATCCAATACTTGTATACAATGTGGAGAAATATTTTGTGGCAAGAATGACTTACAGAGGCATCTATTAACACATCAAGGACCGAAGCTCCACACCTGTGTCGATTGCGCCAAAACCTTTTCTAATCTAAACCATTTAAATAGACATTTATCAACACATACAGGCTTTAAACCTCATAGCTGTAGTCAATGTGGCCAAGCGTTTTCTCAGATTGCTCATTTGAAGTCACATTTACAAAAACACAGTGGAATAAAACCATATAACTGCGATTTTTGCCTTAAAAAGTTTTATGAGAAATATGAGTTGAAAAGACATTTGGTTACTCATATTGGGGTAAAGTCATATAATTGCGATCAGTGTCCAAAAACTTTCGCTACAAAAGCTAACCTAAAGAAGCATGTGTTAACACACACGAAGTTCAAACCATACATTTGTGAACATTGTGTAAAAGGATTTATCAGGAAAAGTGATTTCCGGAAGCATTTGTTCATCCATAGTGATATAAAGCCGTATACATGCAAACAGTGTAACAAATCATTTTGTCATAAAAGTAGTTTGAAAAAACATCTAGTGACGCACTCTGGGATTAAGTCCCATATTTGTGACCAGTGTGGCAAATCCTTTTATGGGGAATCTAATTTGCGAAAGCACTTTTTAATCCATAGAGAAAATAAACCTCACACTTGTGACGTGTGCAATAAATCATTTTTTTCGAGGAGTGAATTAAATAGACATCTGTTTATACATACGGAATTGAAACCTCATAGTTGTCAGCACTGTGAAAAATCATTCACTCAGAAGGTTCACTTGAAAAGACACTTATTAACGCATGGTAAATATTAGTAACACGGAACCACATTCGTCTGATTTGGTAGCAAGTAATATTTTCTTAGCGTTTGTTAAGTGACACAGATTTTGAATTAAGATTATTGTTACCAAATAGTTTTCTTAGAAGCATAATTTCTAGTCAAGTTCTTGGCGATATGTTGCGGACGACACGTTAATTTTTAGTTGTACATACATAGCTGCGCTTTGTCAATTGCCATGGTAATAAGTAACTATCCACAAGGGTTTCTGACTGAATTTCGTTAATCCAGCGATCGTAAGTGTAAAATATAGTGGTGTTACTGGCTTCTTTAATGACTAGTGGTTAGCATGTTGGTCTGTCAAACTATTTTTGCCTCATATCCAAGGTGATCAAGGTAGAACACTGGATTTCGAAAATATTTTTGAAGTTGAAAATCTATTTCAGTGCCTTTGAAAACTTTTAGATTTAAAACTAAAAAGTAGAAAAATATGTTATAAATTAGGCTATTTTGAGCTGCCGTTATCTTGCATTTTAGAATGCATCATGGCAGATTTTGGAGTCCAAGGTACATTTTGTATTTCAGGGTTAAATTGTCTTTTTTCGGAATTGACTATCAGAAAACTTACAGATTAAATTGCAGGAAAGTCGAACAGTGTTTCATGATTGGGTCACTTTAAGCTGCCGCCATCTTGATTTCAGAATTATTCCCTTCCCAAATCCCCAAATACAAAATTTCACGAAAAGGTTAGAATCATGTTAAACTGAGTGTCAGGTTTTTCCTGGCATTCCAGTATCCACCATAAATATCAACTGTTTCGTATCTTACAATAAGTTGGAATTGTAGCTACACTGTATATGGTGGAGTATTGACTTCATTACCGGAAAAACTATTTGTGTGTTTTCGAATACACTCCGTTCTGCGCTCATTGATACTCAAATGCAAGAAGAATGTAATGCAATGAAGAAATTAAAATTAGTTCAGACTTTCTGATGTGAGCATCAGAGTCGGACTGTGTCCTTCAAAGGGTACAGACCTTGGATTTCAGCCGGGCTATAATATTCTGACGAAGTAAAAAACGCAAGGTAACCAAAAAGTTCTTGCCGTTTTTAAGTTGCATGGGAAGACGGTCATTGATATGGAAATAAGTAGCTCAGATTCTGGAAAACAGATTGTAGGGGAAGTGGGAGTATTTAACTTGACGAAGACATGCACTTTGCGCACTCATAGCTCGAGTAGTATCGAAGACAAATGGAGGGTGTCGAAGCAGCTAGTTCGGGGTTGTCTGCTTTATGACTTTAAGGTGAGCTTTCCCGCAGCCGAATCAAGTCGCCGAATACGCCAAACCTTTGAAGGTAATACTGTTAATGAACGCACCGCCAGGTATTGGTTCGATATTCTTGTCGCGAGGTTTATCCATGTGTGATGAACCCCGCCTAATAGCGGCCATAGAGCAGGACAGTGTGTGGTGAGCTTGCCGAAAGCTTCAAGGTTTCTTGGTGAAACAGTCAGACTTCACTTGCACCGCATAGGGAAGATATACAAATTGAGCAAATGGATACCCCTACCCCACACACTGTCGGAAGCAAACAAGGACCGACGATTAACAGGCTGTTTGTCGTTGCTTTCTTGGCACTGCTACACACCCAGATTGGATCGAGCGCTCACCAGTGACGAAAGTGGGTCCTGTGTGAGACTCCCGAGATTGCTCTCATGCCACAAGACAACCTCTACACCCATGCTTTATCTGCTGAACTGCTCGCAAAGTAATGCACTACGAGCTGCTACCACCAGGCCAAACCATCACTGCAGACCTGCACTCGCAGCAGTTGAAACGTGTGGAAGAGCCACTGGTGAATCGCAAGGATCTTCCTTACCGAAAATGCCAGGCCGCATGTGGCGCGGGTGGCCAGAGATACCACACAGAGACTTGGATGGGAAACTGTGCCATCCACCGTACTCACCGGACCTTACGCCAATAGATTATCACCTCTTCCATTTGAATCGCTTTTTGTAAAACGACACATGTCAGGAAAATCAAGTTGTGAGAACAATTAGAAAACTGTTCTACACCCTATTTTGGAAAATCTGAGATGTGGTAACATCATAATAGTATAAAATAGGTGTATGCAAACAGAATGGAAGCATAATAACATCTTATAATGTTTTATGTGAGCAATGGCACCTTGTGAAAACACGAGTTAATCGTGTGTGCAATGAAAAAACTACCTGACTTAGCCTGCATAACCTCCACATGCGTTTGTTCACTAATTTTATTAAATTTCCTAATGCGTTTATATATTTAAAAAAAGAGGAAAGTTATTTTCATTAAGAAACAAAAAAATAAAAACTGCACCAGGATTCGATAACATGTGGTTTCTCCTAAAAACGTCTATGTATTACCAACATACCAAGCGCAGGCAACAGCTTGACACGTGCAGTGGTGTTGTTAACTTCATTTCTGCCAAAAACTTGGCATGTGTCCTTTTACAAAAAAAAACTATTCATTTCCTAGATAACCACCCTCATGGGAAATCCGTCACCAATGAGGCATGCATTCATTGCTTTCTTTGCGTCCAAGACCCCCAGTTTTATTACCGGGGCATTACGCAGCTGGAGGAATGTTAGCAAAAGTTTCTGGATGCCGATGGGAAAATTACTTTGAGGATTTTTCTGTATACCTTTCTATCGAAAACGGCGAGAACCTGAAAACGAAAGTCAATGACGGATCTGGAAAACCACTTAAGAGTCAGTTGTACAATCGACCGTTAAACTTCTAGTCAGGGCTAAGTTGAGGCCAAGTCTGATTTTGGCCAATGAAAATACGCGAAATGAGAGTTGGCTTCAACTTAGCACTGATTAGAAGTTTAGAGGTCGATTGTAGAACTGACCCTAAGAATTCAGTCTAAAACAGCACGAAGTAAATTTACACACCACAGACTACTCACTGTCAATGTAGTAATCGTGATATCAGTATTACCAGATCATCATAGTCAAACTTTTTGTATCTAAATCAAGATAATAGTACCAGATTAACTTTCGTTGCAGAAAATTATTAGTAAGTAAAAATAATTGTTACATGAGGCAGAGATTTCCATACACCCCAACGGCCCCCTAAATTTTAGAGTACACCCCCAAGAAACACTAAACCCTGGCCTTTGATGTGGAGAGTCGACAAACCATTTTCGAGTTAGCAATTATCATAGAAAGAGTGAGAGAGAAGCAGGAGGAGAGAAAGTTTGATGTAGTGTTGAAATTTGGCTGCACCACAAAGAGGGCACATCATGAGAAAATGATTGATTAGTCGGCGGGATATCGTCAAAGATACTTGGTCTACGATCTTTATTCAAATCAAAAATGAAAAATCTAGCGCTTCACAAAGCTAGAAAAACGCAAGAATTGACATCAGTTATAACAGACAGTAAACTTCGCACGAGTGACTGTCCAATTCCAGTGTTTGCTTAGGAGGCTGATCTGTTGGGCTCTCGACTTTTTGAATGGTAGTAGGCTCGCCTTATTGAATCTGACGGAAACCGCTACATGGCGTGAAAGGTGATCTATTATTGACTCCGCCAACTCAGGCTCCGCAATCACGACGTCGATTCCCGTATATTTCACAGTGTTGGGCGAGGCATTTAGCCCGGGAATTCCACTCACACCTACTAACAGATTCTCCAATTTGAGGATGTCACCCCTACATCTGTTATCTCATTGACGAATGTAGTGGATCAACCTCCAATGTATCTATCTAGTATATATATACGACTTTTCTTTGTGAGTGTCAGTTTACCGTGCTTGCTCACTATCTACATTTTATATAATTTTCGTATATGAGAGGGTGTATTCACTTCGTGTGCAATATTACATGTGCGCCTCCTGTAGAGTATCAGTTTACTATATGGAATAATAGACCTTGCTCTATTTATGTGTTGTGTACATTTTCTGTACATCTTTCGCCTTGGTTTCCCTTTAAGCTGTGGTTCCAAATCCACTTGTTTCCCTAATTGGTCTTAGATTTGATTTGATTTTTTTAAAATTATTTCAATTATTTGATTAATGTTTTAATTTTTCGGTTGTAGGAATGCATCTTCTTCATAGTCTTGTTTTCCTTGGATGGCTAGCCCCTGCTGATTATTCTGTGGATTTGATAATTAGGTCTTGACTGAAGTTTATTGTTTTGGGGTCAGGTTTAGTTTTCTCCTGATTTTAAGGAGTACTAACCTGTAGATGACCAATATGCTCTCGTATGGAATGTCTGGTTTCAAATCCCTTCCCTTTGATTTTGCGAGAGCCATTTTGTATTTGTTTGTTTTTTCCCTCACGTAGTGCCTTTTGGATTACCCAGGTTCTACCTGAAATTTTCACAGTTGTATGTGGATTAAACTATTCGGTTTGGGTGTATATGGCAGAACAAAAAGTTCGTCGTCTGAGACTTCTATCTCACGTTTAGTTAAATTATTCTTTGTCAGATTATAAATAAGAGATTCGTTCATTTTGATTTTCTTGGTTATGCGCCTGCCTCTTTTTCTCTTTCTTTTTCCATGCAACTTGTGGAAGTTATTGGTTAAAGAAGAAATCCAATGTATTTTAACGTTTTGACCTCTGAAAGAAGTTTTCGCTTTCCATAATGTTTAGTTGGTCCTGAAATGGACGTGCTTTTATGTTACAGTTTTAATACATTTTTTCGAACAGGTCCTCCTATGGTTTCTCTCCTGAAACATCTGGGTGGCGGTGGCTGCTTTTCTCTCTCGAGTGTTCTCTGACTTTTGAAAGTAGGGGTCTCGTTTTTTTGGAGATTTTTAGCTGTTTGAAGATTTCACTTCAGAAAGTCCAGTGCATTGGACTATTCCTTCATGGCCTCCAAACCAAAGCGGGCTTTTCTCTCTTACAAATTAATTTGCCAGTTTTTTTTGTTTTTGTTTTTTTAATACTGTCTGCAATGGATAGTAACATTCTCTTCGCTACTTAATTCTGCTCTCTGCAGAATAGATATGATATTCTCTTCAAAATTGCTTTTGCTTTGCTTTGATAAACTCAAGCAAATTCAACTCAGGTTTTTGGAGTCTTAAGGTCTGCTACCTTCTACCCTCTGCGCTAGCTGCTATGGAAATGGCGCCTTGTCCAGCACTACGAGTCAGAGTTCTGAAGCTTTCTTCCTGGTCACCTCTGAACTTATAGTTTGGTCTAGAGGGACCAGCTTCGACCCTGGAATCTTGCAGGGGGTTCCGGATGAGGTCGACCTCGCTGTTTCGTTTCTCTCTCTATCGTTTTCTTGTTTTCCAACGTCCCGTATGTCGTCCAAGGTTTCGTTCAGCTTCGGCAGGTCCATGGGTATTTCTGCTATAATTGTGTCCATATTGTATTAAGAAGTACATATTTTACAATATATCTTATAGACAAGGTATAGTTTTGTAGTAGGGTAGTCCGAGTCTGTTTCGATTAAGGGACTATATCGATCAGGGAACAAAAACATGTCAATACGATTATGATTTGGGAGATTCCTTTTCAGTCTTCACTTTATCGACTGAAGTGCTATTGGGGAAAATATCTGGCATGGCGTTATTGACCTGTTTTTCCCTTCTGATCGGTATAGCTCAATCTCATCGAAATAGACCCAAGCTACCTTACTTAAAACCACAGTTTGCAGTAATACCCAATGGCATGAAGAATTCCCCGGGATGACACCTTCAGCATATGCCCTGGCCGAGACCCTGCATCCTTTCCCCTCCCCAATCCCGGCCTGAGTCTTAGATGCCTAGAGGCCTTAAATAAAATTCGAATTCGGAATTCGAGCTTAGATCCTCTGGCCTGATTGTGCTGGAAGGACATCTGTGAGGCACTGTCGCGCCCCTTCCAAGGGACGCGACCCACCTATTAACCACCCTCTCGGGTCTCCTCCCAGCTCTCATCTACCCTCACCTGGACACACAGGTATTCTTAACAATCCTTGCAAATAAATGCAAATAAGGAAAGCGTGAGATTCAATTGTAATATTGATTATTGTATTTTATTGCTAAAGGAATCTATTTTCATATTGTACTGGCGATTGAACGAAGCAACAAATCTTTCATAATTTGGTGTTGATGGAAAAGTTCAGAGAAGATAACAAACAAGGACAAGAGTACATCAACCAGGACCTCAGCGGACTTCGGTCACACGCGCGAGCAAATTTCTTCATAGAAACTAAGAAATCACGCGCTGCGGCCTTGCACAAACCAGTTATAACAACTTTGTGCAAGCCCGTACGCACGTATACCACACATGTTGCAAAACGTGAGCTATTGGTAAAAGAGAATTATTATATACTTCACACCCGGGCTTGGCTCTTCACTTCCAGTATAAGTGGCATCTAAGATACACTACCTGCAAGTCCGTGGGCTGTTGCTTTGTTACACTGTTACTCTGTTTCAGTTAGTCTGTCCGGCTGTCCGTTTGCCTTGCTGTTCGTTTATCCAGCATTTCGTCTGTCTTTTAACGTAACAGCACTTGTCTTGATACTAGCGAGAAGCTAGAGACGAGCTTTCTATTGTAAGCTATTGGCTGCTAAATTCTTAACGCCAACCTAATCCGAACTGAAAGCGCTCGCTCTCTATATTACCAAGAGCTCACAACTTTCATCTCAACTTCTTGTAAATAGTGTTGTTTGTGCATCTGTAAACTGTGGGAACTTAGTGGTGTCAATAAACGTATGTGCTACAAAATTACTTGCTGTCGACTGCTTCTTTTTACAAGCTTAGATACCAGGGACGTTCTCTCCTAGGTCTACGCGGATGCTGAACCTGCGACCGTCAAACAGCCTCCGAAGATTGACCGCCGAAGCCCGCCTGCTACACCAGTAATCTGCTATACCAGGCGAGCTTTGATCCGCTACAACCATAATTGGTGCCAGCTAGTGACATCCGCCGTAGCAGCGCTAAGCACCTTGCGTCAAGACACCCTCCCGACATTTACGCGGACAGCTTCAGTAACAGCCCACGTAACAATAATATAACATCAGTGCAGCAGCAACTTAAAGCTACTTGTTGCATCTATCTGAACTTAAGACGTCTGACAGTGACCAGCCAACTTCATTCCAAGAGGCGAAGAAAAGAAGCGCCCTACCCAGGTGTGACCAGAGGGACGCCAGAGAAACTCGTAAGTCTTCACCGTCATCCGTGGAGTAGCTAGAGGTAGCTATCCATTCCTAGCCCAGGAGCCGAAGAAAGGACTGATCCAGCCAAGCAGCAGAACCTGCAGAGATTTCAACCCCAGGACCTGCCGCACGAGCGACCAGCTACACGTAAGAAGAACTTTTCAGTGCGTCAAAGTGAGAACAGCAACAGGACAACTGTAAGTTGTACAATTCTTTAATCAGTGAAATTCTTTAACTTCAAAAAAAATAATAATTCTTTTCGTTCAACGCCATTTTTTAAGAAAAGAGAAATTTTCTTTATTGTAACTAGAGTTAAAATTTTTTGCTGCATTAGTATTATAATATTGTCATATATTTTCCACTTGTGTAAGAGAGAGTTATTAGTTTTAAGATGTCTGACGACGGCTCGGTACATGATTTAGAAAATGATTTTTGTTCTATAAGCGAGGATATGAAACTAGTTACTGAATGTTTCACTGGCGATAAACGTAAATTACGTGAATTCTTAGACAATGTAGACACTGCATTTAGTTTGGTAGACCCTAGGCAGCATTCTAAACTACTTAAGTTTATAAAGGCAAAGATTTGCGGTGACGCTAAACATAAACTCCTTGTTCGTAGTTCATGTGAAACGTGGGAACAAGTAAAACACATTTTAGAGGAAAATTACAGTGTTCGTAGAACCTTAGATTACCATGCTTGCCGATTATTTTCCGCGAGACAAGCTCCGCATGAAGGTACCGCATCTTGGGGCTCCCGTGTTGACTCTTTACAGTCCGACCTGAAAGAGGCAGCTTGCCGCGTATGCGACGAAGACGAACTTATTGGTGCAATGTCACTCATTGATCACCTAGCTAAAGCAAGCTTCATTCAAGGCCTCCACTCCGAACGCATCCAGGTATTGGTTCGAAGTAAGAGTGATGACAAAACCAATTTAAGCAAGGCTGCTGAAATAGCTTTGGAGGAAGAAAGTAATTTGCTTTCTCAAAGGGAGAAAATCAAAAAAGGGTCCGAAAATTCATTTGAACGTTCCTCTCCCTCTTCCTCAGATAATTCATTGGTCATTTGCAAAAAATTGTGGTAAGAAAGGCCATAAATCTAATAGCTGTTATCTTAAACGTAATCGTGACTTTAAGGCAGCACCGGTAAAGGTAATCGAATCAGCCTCTAACGTCCGAGATGGACAAAAAGGTGCACCACCATCTCGAAGGAGACCCAGAAGGGCTCGACCCCAGGTCTCAGCATCGGGAAGCAACCTCCCCTGCACATATGCGCGCGCGAAAGCAAATTGCTTGCAATTTAATCAAGCACATTGCTCTACTGAGCACTCAGTAGGGATTAATACCGGTATTGACAAAAGTGCAAGAAAGGCACCTGGTAATGCCCAATGCAATTGTCAAGTCCCTACATCCAGTTACCTTCAGCAGACTACCGCCAGTGTTCGATGTCCTGCCAAGAAGGAACCGGGAAACTTCTAAA
>JAGDQP010057473.1:0-12740 GCA_022664845.1 Lepisma saccharinum | reverse complement strand
TTAGGTACATCTTTATTTGAACCTTTAGAAGAGGTATCTGACATAGTGTGTGCAGATTTAGAAGCTCTCCTGACATTTGGCTTGAAATTTGTTGCAAAAGAAGCTCGCTTTACAATTTTGCTTTTTTGTATTTTCTTTGGATCCGCAGTTTGATCTTGGTGTCCTCGTTTACGCTGAGCCTTTGTTTGTGAAGCATATTTCAAGTGAGAATCTACATGCTTGAGTGTAACAACAGAGACATTTGTTTGAGGAGGGGTGGGGTCAGGTGTGAGGGGGGGCGACGTTTGAGCATCGGCCATTTTTCCGGGCGGAAGTACCACCTCGGCCACCGAAAGTGGGCTGGGTGCAGTACTTCTTTACCTCTTACAGAGAACTACCGTCTCTCTCTTTCAAATTACTATATAATTATTTATTTTATTTCTCTTTTTCTGTTACCGGCGAGTGTCCAAGCACTTTCCGTCAACTGATTCAGGCACCGTTCAAGGGCTAGAGCTAAGCTACACGCGCTCCGCACGCTTCCGTGTCCTATTACTTTCTGGGTGAGTGGGTGCATTAATGTGCCGTAGTATGGGAGACTACAATATATAACCATAACAAATAACGCCATAGAGACAGAATTAAAGAACAATGTACGACTAGTACTACACAGTACTACAAAAATAATTCTAAAAACATACGTTTCTTAAAAAATTGGTACTAAAAAGTTAAAAAATATTTTTATGCATGATTAAAAAAAAGGAAAGCATGAGGGAGCTCACTCATATACAGTCACTTTATAAATTCTTCAATTGGCGCACCCTATGTTTTTCTTTTTAGTCATGAATAAACAAAAATAGTTTTAACTTTTAGTACCAATTGTTTAAGAAAAGTATATTTCTCTAGTCTTTTATTAATTTTTCGAATTGTTTCGGTGTCCGGATACTTTTAATCAAACTGATGATGTCACCCAAATCGTAAAGTGTTCTGCAACCAGTTAAACGGCACATCGTTGCGGGCTTGTATTTATTTTAGGATAAATAAGTTCCTTACTAAAAAAAATATTATTAGTCAGAATTATCGCCTTTCCACAAACCGAAACTATTACTGAGGCTTTCCATTCCTTTAGACGTTCATCCTGTCTTATTACTTCGTTGACCTCGTTTCTGCTTGTTACATAATTTATGCTTCTAAGTATTTAAATTTGTTTACTTTGTCTATGATCTCATTTTTAATCGTAATGTTTCTATCGGCACTGTGCAGAAGAAAACAATCCATGGCATGTACAACTGCCTACCTCCAAATAAAACAAATGAATATAATGTTTACAATGCAATTGTCGGTTTAAACGGAGGATGCAATGGAATAAAATAATTATCCTGACAGTAATCACAATAACACGCTATATGCAATAAATTCTAAAAACGTGTAGTATTATTCTCGCAATTGCCTATTGCGAACGTGTAGGTTTATTATTTCCTATATACAAGAAATAACCATGACCTGTGCTTGATGTACTACTACTACTTCTACTACTACTACTACTTCTACTACTACTACTACTAATAATAATAATAATAATATAGTACATGTCAAAGATCTCTTTAAACTGTGTTCATGTTTCTAGAATATCAAGGAGGCAATGGAAACCCATTGTCCGTCCATCTTGCCGAGAGACCTTCGAGTTAAGGACCTGCCTCTGAACCCGTACACCTTCCAACATTCCGACTTGCTTTTTATTGCCTTACAGAATGGTACGCAACAATTGTGCACCATTCTTTTCTTAAAACTCTTCGAAATATTCAGTTTTCCCTATACAAATACTCAAGAGTTACTGACTAAAACAGATGTATCGTGCTGCCTCTAGCGTCGGAATTAGGAAACAGATGTTCACCCGAGGAACAATGCTTTTTGAAGCGAATGGGCAGGCAGCTAAGATCGAGCGGGCAGTGGTTGGTGGTGACCGAAAATGACGTTCTGCAGCTCTATTTCCATTCTCTTTAACATACTTGATAACTTGCAGTTTGAAAGATAGCTCGTAACTATGCCTGCGGGACATTGCAACAACTCACCTACACATCAAAGAATGAAGTACACCAGGAGAACACTGACGTTGCTGTTTTGTTTGGTTGAAATAACCATTTCTGTATCACACAGTTCTTACAGGTTCAACAATGCTCTGAAACCTTATCAGTCGTTAAAAAAAACAGTAGCAGTTTTTTGCATCATTCGTAGCCATTGTTAATACAGGTTTAATAGACAATGTGAAACATTTAAAATCTGTGTTTAGGTAAAGGTAAAAGAAAACATGCATACAAACTTGTGCAAGCATATTCCTTGTGGAAAAGCAAACAATATTTTCGGAACTTTTGAAATACAATCTTACGTCAGCAATATCTTAGACCCTGCCTTCAAAATTACAAAAGAAATGTAACGGAAACAAAGGCATGAAGTGAAATACGACACTTCAAATTCAACAGTATTGTTAATGTGCTTACACAAAATGTGTGCCGATAGCTGTTTGTATTTGCCGGTGTATAGGACGCACCGGCGCATAAGACGCAATCTCTTTTTGAGGATGATTTTCGGAGGAATAAAGTGCGTCTCATACGCCGGCAAAACACGGTATTTTAAAGTTTTATTAGGTTCTTGTCCAGTGTAATTAACACGTCTTCCACAAGTATCGTACAGTAATTTAATTAAAATAGCTTATTGTACGACTATATATTTAATGCCACTAATTTATTATTATTAATATTGTGTATTGTAAATAACCACATTAGCAGAGCTAAATAATTATTGTCTAGTTATGATTATTATTATCAAATGGGGAGGGGATCGAGGAGAGTAATTTGCCATAATGTGAAGGGGAAGGGGATAAGGACGAGACGGTTGAGAGAGAAAGGGGAAAGGGAGGAGGCGCTGTAAGTTGCGTACCTACCTTAGAGTACCTAGACGCATAAATCCGGCCTTAATTACCTTGGAGCCTAGAAAATCAGTATTAAGGAAAACAATATAAAATAATATTTGCATGGTGTATTTCAGCAGGTTGCTCAATATTGAGTAACATGAGTAAACGGCATTAGAAATAAATCGGTAAAGTGTGGATAATCATGATAACTGTTACAAGTAGGGAATATGTAAGTGTGACTACATATAAATTGTTTGGGAGCACTTCACGTACTGTTTCAGCCACGAGTTGCCACTGCAGTACATCCTTCTGCTGTCACGAACTAGATGATAACCCCTTTGTTTATGCTTCACATCCATAGTTCAGGAAAACCTGCAATAAAGAAAATTTGTGAAAACATCCACGAACACCCACTGGGTTAATACTTTCCGATAAAACGATCAACATGCATTACTTTCGGTATGCCCCTCGTATAAATCTCGTTCAACAATATGAACGAAAATAATGTTGCAATCACAAAATAGCAGAAAACATAACAACAACGAATTTCTATTCCTCATACCAGAAGTTTAAATTAGGAGCTATGGTGATTGAAAAATTGAGCTATCTCATCACTGAGAGTTTGACCGATTTAGTACCCTCTGCGAGTTTGTGTTTTCAGTTCTAAGATGGTTATTTTACTTAATAGGTTGCGTAGTGCAATCCAGGTCATTTCTCCACCACAATGCCCTCATAACATATTCCGGGATCAAACAGGGAACCCCATATACTAGAGGTGACCGCTAAACCACTGAGCCACCTTCTAAGTTTTGTTTCACAGTCTGACAAGTGAGTGTGTGCCTACAAGTTTATATGGTATGTTTCCGTCAAACACCAGCCCTGGATAAAGTAGTTTAACATGCTTTTACTGGTCTTTTCTTTCTTGAATTCTGAAGTTCATACAGTTTAGTTTCACATCTTAACATATCATTCATATTAAGGATAATATTGTACGATGTAGCTGGACAATTTATTTTATATATAATCTTAACTGAGCTAGGAGCTCTCAAGGACAGAACCACGTTTGTCAAGAAAAAAACAATAATGGGCCAGGAGTTTGCCTTTGGTCTTAGTTAAGATATCACATTCATATTTGCATTGTATGACAGAAAATTCTCTTGAACTATCCGTCGAAATAAACGTTACAATTCTTACTGGGAGTGAGGGAAACCAAAGCCTTCATTGACAGCAAATTTCAGATTTTTTCATGAATATCCATTTGAGATATCCGGCATTTCGAGCCAAAGGACTATGTTTGAACTCCAATAAGAAAAAGGGGTGTGATTCTACGCCATGATTTGTTTGCATGCAGATGCACTATTAGTAGATATAAACATTACCAAAAAATCGCTAAACTCCTTCACACAAAGAAAAGTGTTTTCAAAATCCAAATTTATACAATTCATTACTAAATTTTAGCGGAATTTTTAGAATAGAGAAATTTATTTTGATAAAAAGTGCCTCCAAATATTGAACGTAGTTTCAGTAGCTACTCAACGGTTTTTGATTAAGCTCTCAAGCTCTTCTGATTTTCTTTAGATATTCATGTTTTTGTACACGGCTACGGGGGCACAAAACATCATGAGCTATGGGAGAGAGAGGCGCAGAAAATGTCTTTCAAAAGTGGTTCTCATATCATGAAATATGTAGCAACTGAAGTACAAAAATATAAGATTTTTACTAAAATAGTGATGCAAACAGCGCTGATTGATTTGTTGTGGAATGACAGCTTTAACAATATAGTATCCCAATTAAAATATTTATTTTTGTAGGAACACGTTTTGTCCATCTAAAGGATGACCAAGAAAGAAAAGTACATATGAGAGTCTTCTTGTAGGCTTCTAAATGTTATTATTGTACAGAATATAGACGATGCTAATCATTTTGACAAAATTTACTTTCTTGTAGTACCATATAATGCAAGCTTATCATTAACTACAAAGACATCCATCACTCTTTCTTGCTTTTGTGTACACTTCTATATAGAACGCTATTACCTCGAGACATGAAAGGCAGAAAATAATAGTGTGGGTGCAATACAAAGAGTTAATGAAAAAGATATGGTTCATAGGAAAAACGGGTACTTTCTCTCTCTCTCTCTCTCTCTCTCTCTCTCTCTCTCTCTGCATCTCTCTCTCCCTATGGATGTGCGTGCATTTCTCTGTCTCTTTCTTTCTGCTAACATAATACTCGGAGATGAAGATACTTTAGATGACTTTGCCTTTGATCGTAGACTACCTATTGTATGAACGCAGCCATACGAATAATTTTGGGAGCAAAAAAAATTAGGTTATGTGTATGAAAGAGGCGGGTAATTTTGTTCCATTATCCCGGTAGGGCCTCAGATCATTACACCACAAAATCACCTTCTTTTTCCCTTTCCTAACCCTTTCGCTTTCTTTTATGTACGTATATATTTTATCACTCTTTTATCTACTACAATTCTATGAGTAATGAATACAGCTCTTATTGAGTTAAACACAGGCTCAATGCTATAAAAGCATGATGTCCTTAATAGCGTGGTTTTCTATTTTAACACGAGCGGTTTAGATATCAACAGGGCAAAATTAAATATATATTAAAGTAAATGTGGAACGTTAAATATAATTATTTAATAAGTATTTGCTAAAGATAAATTCCTTTAAGCTGATAGAATAAAACAAGACCTTCAGCCCGTACTCACATTTTTATCTTGACATATTATAGTGTTAAACGTCATCAAACTTCACACAGAATCAGAATCACACCATAAGCTTCGGAGGTTTATCTTTTGTTTGCATTGTACGCATACGTGCATTTATCCGTTTTCTCATTACCCTTACTCATCCTTTTGAAAATAGTATAAAATCCTAATGATCTTCCAAAATCCTTGGATGTAGGTGACGATTTAGCTGTTTGAAAGCCAACCCAGTATGCTTGATAAACTAGTAACATTGCTATTCAATACAGAAGTGACGATTTCTACCTATCTATCTTCTGCATTTGTAGTATTAACTAAGTTTATATTATGTTTATGTATGTACTTGAACTCAATGAACTTATTATTATTAAAGTTAATAAAACATACGAAAATATAAATTCTTAAGATCCTTACAACTATTTGATATGTGGCCAGCTATGCAGTTGATTTGATACGGTCATATTCACTATGCAATCCGATTTATCAAATTGTTGAATCGAATAAAAATTGATATTAGATTATAAAACTAACAAAATAAATATAATTTTGATATTATTCAAGTTCATAGCTTCTGTCTTATTAGAGGCCCAGTGGATGTACGAATATTCCAGCGGATAATTTCTCTTCATTACTGCATAATTTGCCGGCTGGTCCTTGTGATTTTATAAATAATTTTTCTAATTTAATTATGTCAATTTTGGGCCTTATATTCTTTATTGTCATGAAATATTAGAATGTTTAAATATAAAACTGATGTTATATTTTTAAACTGCGTTTAAAAATTCTAAAAATAAGTACTGGATGCGTTTCAAAAGTAAAGCTCGTATTAGAGAAAGTTGACACTGTGTACATAAATGCTACGTCAATATTCTGAACAAAGTTCGAAGGTAAAATGCCAATTTTGTCACTCGAAATTACATGTTTCCTAAGTAAAACGATTGGGCGTATCTAAAATTGAATTTTGTACTTTGTTTGGAACTGTTTCATTTCAAATTATGAACAGAGGATATTTTGGAATAAATCATTCCACGGATATCTCCTGTTCGAAGTCTTTCCTCCATCGTCCCATTTTAGATATAACAAATATTTCTGGTCCCTTTGTTTTGGCCTTGTCTGTTTGTTGTAAAGCATACATAATATATGTTCTACTAAATTATGCAGTATGTAATATCCTGTTTGTTAAGCAATCTCATCATTTAATGGATGTTGTTAAGTCCACCTTAACTATACATCCTCCACTTCTAGCTGATAATCGCCGACACTGAATTTGAATTTGTTTATGGCCATTAGACATCTAAGTCTCAGGCTACCTTAACTTGATATTGTGATAAATGAAATATATGATTAGTCGTAAGGAATAAATCACAATCTTAGTTATATTTAAAATAGTTCAACTCGGAACAGTGCAAATAGCATTCATTATTGTGTTCAAACTAATAATATACTCCACTGCGAATACAATTCGAATGGCGACTTATGGGTACGGTGACCATACTTCCCGAATGTTTCGGGACAGTCCCGAATTTTATGGTTAGGTCCTGGTGTCCTGAAAAATATATTGAAAGTCCCGAATTTCAGGAAAAGAAAGCGATCTACTTTAACTGTCTGCATCAACTACTATGGGTTAATATTAAACAGCCCAAGTGGGAGGATTTGGAACAGAGTTGAACACTGTTTGAAAATACTTTACTATTTGTATCACTCGATATGTTCAACGAACTGGATGTACTTAATTCTTACATCTCTGATAATCTCTTTACAGAACAGAAATTATAAGTGGTTCTCACGGACCTAGATACTATCCCAAAACAAAGAAAATGTGTAAATTCGTGTAGTCACTTACTGGGATAAATACTTCCGTAGAGAGGCCGTAGAGATTCTTGGTAATTAGTCTACTAATGTGTGGAGATCAGAGATGTCATAATTGACAATCGAATTTGTGAAAGCTAGGTTAATTATTTAAGTTAATAGTTCCGAATCCCGCAGAAAGATGTATGCGAAAATGAAAAGGAAGAAAATCAGCGTCTACTGATGAACAAACCAGGTTCATTAGATCCAGAAGAATAAACTTTAAGGAACATATTTTAAAGTTATTTTTATTTAAAACCTATTTCAGTATTTTCAAGGTAATATATTGTTGTCATATTTTCATCTTTCAGACAGAAATTGTAAAAAAAAAAATTGTGTGTGTTTTATTTAAATACACAGACCCCAAAAATCGTTTTGGTGTTTTAGCAAGGTGTATGTGTGAGTAGCGGTGGATTTATTGCAATTTTAGACTTTAAAAAAGCGTACATGGACTTATGTCAATTTTTCAGGCATAGAACTTGAGTTTAAAAAAAAAACGTGAGAAATAATATGACTATTTTCAGTGATCAAGTTATAACTGATTTTAGTGTTCTAAAGTTGGGGCCCTTACAACCAGTATTTTCAGTCTAGGTGCAGTTTTAATTTTAAAAAATCAACGTTTAAACCAATTTATGGCCAAAATAAGAACTTATCTTGGATCGACCTTTCAAACCATGAGCAAATAAATAAGGAAGCATTAGATTCCGGAAGACCTGTCCTGAATTGTGGATGAGACAAAATGGTCACCGTACTTATGGGTGAAGAAAAAAGGTAATTTTCTAAATGTGTTGAAGTACGTACTTTCGAAAAGTAAAAAAAAAGAAGAAGAAGACTCAAAATTCTCGGGAATTGAACTCAAAATTTTTAAGGAAGGTACGAGGGCGTTTACTAGTAGACCGCTGCAAGCTTTCTTCACGTGATTTTATATCTCAAATTCTGTTTTATATTTCGTATTGATCTGGTTTCTTATTTATTGATTTAGAATAATATTATGTTATCTTCATATTGTCACGTGCTACCTACCATATATAAAAAAAAGTATTTTGGATTATATCAGAAAACACAGCAACAATAATAATCCAAGTACGAATTATTGTATAAGTTATGTGTGTGTTAAATAAGTTTCGTGAGTGTAGAAATGTTCATAGTTGTAAAATTCTATTGCAGCTCCGTCAGTAAGTGGTATTTAGATTCTTGAAACCTAATGAAACATAACACATCGATATCAGTAACGTATAAGGTTTGCAATATCGATCTTTATCGAATGGCAAAGAATTTTGCCAATATATGGCGATATTGTTGATCGGTGTTGATTGATATTGAACGCGTTCGGATCTTTCACTCAGCGGTTTACTGTTTAAATTAACGAAAGTCCGAATATTTTTCTGCAGTTTCAGGATAATGTGAAAAAAGATACACCCTGTCATTATTTCCCCTTGTCTTGAAGCAGTTGATTTTTTGCACTTGTCTGTGGCTGAGTTCGAACCTAGAACCAAAGTTGAAACTGGTCACAGGATCAGTCGGGTTATTTCGGACCAGAGCTGAAACGGGTCACTCAGGTCACTTTTTGGACCGGATCACCGGGTCTTTGCTTCGGACCCGGTTATCCGGAGCGTGAAGCAGAGATTTCGTTCTTTCCTTATAATGCACTGTTGCGTTTTCTTTCAGAGGTAACCGGAACCGTTGGTGTTACCAGGTACACGTAAATCATTCGCGAAAAATTAGGAGGGTCTTCGGGTCACCTATGTCCAGTTCACTAAAAGTAACCCTATTGCAGCTCTGCGTGGTACATTTTGAATCGTAGTCTGACGCTATAGTTACTACACTACAAAGTCATCCTTCGACAAACATATGTCATTTATTAATTTCATTATCTTATACATGCAATGTAGTGACAGAATAATTTTAAACATAGAGCGTGTAGAGTTCTTACGTAGCACCTGTTATTTTTCCATTGCACAGACCTTTTTGCAGAAAAAAAAATCATCGTGTAAAACCAATATTCATCTATAACTAAACTCCGATTTGTGTAGCAGGACTACTAACAATTTATCGTAGAGCTAGGATCAGTAATTCCGCCAGTATTTTCAGTTTTGGGGAGTGTAAAGTCAAAATGAAAGAGTGTAAGTGGAGTTTTGCATGATTTCTGCCGATTTTTGATCGCAACAATTTGAAGATTGGGGGTGTTGTCGAGAATTTCGGGGTGGCGCCTTCCACAGCGAGGGTCTAGCGGGATTACTGGCTAGGATATAATCAAATTATCAGGACTGTATTGTTATAACCTGCAGCTTGACTTTACTCAGTGTTTGATAATAATTGATATGGAATAACGACATCGATTTGTGTAGAACGATATCGACTGATTTCACCATTCTTTTGATATTGATCAATATCGGAGAACCATGTTTGTTTGTCTGTAAGTAAACAAAAAGTATAGCATATAATTTACCACAAGCACTTCATAAGAAACTTTTACTAAAACAGCCCTTGTACACAACGTAAAATGTTAAATTTTCGGTTCTTCATGATTTTGTAATAATTTTAACATGAAAGACCTGCAACATCAGTTGCTCTCTTGGTCATAACTTAAAAGGATGTTTTAGTATATCCTTAGTACGTCGACTCGTCAACTATGGCCAAAATATATCCAAACGTTACAAAACTAGCATCTACCATATAATGTAGTTATTCTAACCGTAAAAACAAACTGAAGACTTTAATGGCAGAAACACATATTTTTATGCTAAACGTGCAATAATACAGTAGCAAACACTATTTTCACCAATAACCGTAACCAGTTTTATTAGTAACGGCTCGTAACCTTTTTCGTCAATTACTTGAGTTGCATGGAAACTAAAACATAGGTTTCAAATCTGGCTGACATCCTCTCCCGCTGATATCCTCACTTACAATACTTGGAAAGCAAATTAAATTTTACTTGCACACACAAGATACTCTTCAAAACGATATCAGTCAAACAGTGGCGGTTCTAGAGGAAAAAAATGGGTTGGCCAGCTCTCAACCAGCCAGAGTTGGCCAGCCCTGGTATTAAGGGCCCTTCCTATATACATACACACTTAAAAATCTATAAATACCACACTGGATATATTGTATAATTCAACACCAATTTGTAACTAAATAAGATGATTTAAAAAAAAACAGCAACAAAGATTTATACTTTTATTTGTAGGTCGGACTAGAATTTCCCATATTATTTTTATAGTAAGAAGTAAGTCGGACAACGATTAGCGTTCTGTCGTTTTCGGTATAAGCTACTGGTGGTATAATTTCGAAATAACACCGCATTGCCTATAAGAAATAAATTAAATTTTTAGATGATGTGGTCTAAAACTTTGTTACAACGTTTGTTGATAGTGAAGTCTTCTAAAAGATTTTAAAAACAAAAAATACTGTGTTACATAACCAAAAAACAATAAAATAACTACTTGAAACTTGTTCTAAGAAATTAAAAAATCGTTTAAAACTATACAAAATGCAGTTTCTAACATACACTGTGACTCCTTCCCCCCATCCCATGTTTATAGAAGAAGCTTATCATAGTACACTTCATTAAATGTTCAATAATCGATAACATTAAACTTCTTGCAAAATAAATATTAATTATACTAAATATTTCAAGACAATTGAGGATATTAGTTTATCTTCACTGCAAAAAACTGGGTGGGGGGCAGGCCCCGGCCTAGAATCGCCTCTGCAGCCAAGGTGAATCAATGACATTTTCAGACAATGTCGTGATATTTCTCTAAACTTCCTATTCTAATCTTCAAAGTGTTTTTGCACGTTCTCTGGATGAAATACAACACTTTTCTGAAGTTCAGAAATAGAATTTAATTTCGAAATATCGTATCATATCAACTCCGAACGATATTGATCCAACCAGAACCCAGAACTCCCAACAATGATCAATACTGGTTCTATATTCTTGTACTGCTAGGAACTCCCCGGTTAATTTTAATAAAATAAACTTTTACAACAATCTTGAAGTCTCTAAAACCACTGCACAACAATCAAAGAACAATGTGACTAGCGATCAAAGGAAAAATGTTCTGGCCGACAAAAACAGAGTGAATAAATTATTCTTGAAATTTTTCATTCCCTAAACAACTAATTGTAATAGACTTAGCTTGAAATTACTTCTTGAAAAATAAAGTAACTGGAAATTCCCTTAGTTTCTTTCGTAAGTCCGTAGGAATTGTTCCCGCTGCACGCAATTTGACGTGAAAATTTTAGCCAATATGTTATCATAGGAAGAATGAATATACCAGAATAATATCAGATTTGATAGTGGCTCGATAACATATATGAGTGTGTTCCACTTTTGCACCTAGCTATTGCTTTTAAAATATTACAGGTAACATCAGTGCCAATGTCATTAGTTCATACATTTTTTTAAAAAATATGCTCCTTTCCAAGTCAAATGCAGTTGCAAAATAATTTTCTACTTACAATACTTACTTGAAATACTGCTGCAACACTTAACTGAAAACAAAAAGCATAATTACGTGTATTCTTGCACAACTTTAAAAGTAACCGTGTACTACATATTCCTCCCATATGATAATTCTAAACATCAATTTCAGTGAAGTACGTATTTATTTAAGTCCTTTTTTTTATTGATTTTCACATAGATTCCCTGGCACAGTTTTATGGTACTTTCAAATGTCCATAAAAATCCATGTCTGCCCAGATCGGCTCATAAAGATAATGCAAAGTACTATTGGAGAAGGTTTAACTTCTCACAATTCTAAAATACGATAAAACTAAAAAAGAAAACGATATCCTGAAATGGTCGCTAACGGAAATCGATCATTATCAATATTCATTCTTTGATTTTTTTTTCCTACCCTAAGCAGCTTCTTTTCCTCTTTCTCTCTTTGTCTCTCTCTCTCCCTGTCTGTCAGTGTGTATGTTTACCTAGGTGTGTCGATGTATAGGAGAATGTTCTAGCACAAAACCATGAACTGACCGTCTCAATTGCTGCTGTCTAAAATCAATTAATTTCCTTTAAGTTATGACAGTTGGAGAACCATCAATCCAAAGTCCTTGAAACCAATTTATCTTATTGGCATTCCACAACAGTGAGCATACCGGTCAATTCTTCTACCATCTGTTCTTTTCTTATTTCCCTTTATTTCTCTCGAAAGAGAATGAAGATAACTTGGTTTAGTGGCATGTAGTAAAGCTGCTTTTAAATTACTCAGCTATTCGTCTATTTCAAATAAAAACAAAATGAATTGTGACAGCGATAAAAGATCAACATGGCAT
>JAGDQP010057472.1:0-12740 GCA_022664845.1 Lepisma saccharinum | reverse complement strand
AGCCGTAAATGCCCACACTTCTCCGTCTTCGTTCTGAGGAGCCAACGAGGCTGCCGGGTACTACCCTCATCACCCTTGTCAGCAAGCTGGTAATCGAGGCGAAGTCCAATGACTTGGCGTCGAAATCACTTGTACTCCCGACTGATGGATACTTGGGACACCCACTCCCCCGAGTGTTGGCGAGACCAAAGGTCCGAAGAGCTCCCCAATGGCGCACTTCCCAGTCTCAACGAGCTAGACCATCCAAGAATCTGCTGTTAAGAACTAGGCGCTATCCAATGGTTCCGCCCCCTTTCCCCTGAGCCCAGGGGCCATCGTCAATGCAAGTACATCCTGTCACATCCGTGGTCATTGCGCGGAGGCACAACTCACAGCACAAGAGGAGATGAAATGATGATCATCTGTGGATGAAAATGAGCTGAATGTGAATGACGGAGCCTTCGATAAAGACAAAAGATATAATCAATTTTATAGGCAGTAGCAGCATCGGAACCTTCGAGTCACTGGCTTAGCGCCCCAACTCACACGACTATGCTGGAAAACACTTTGTTTAGGAGATCCAGACTTCGGAATTAGGCATTACAAGTACAAAGATGTAATAATTTGAAAACTGAAATATAGGCAAGTTTTTTTTATATTTTCGTTGATACACGATGAACTTACTTCTAAGCCCACACACAACCTAATCATTTGGATTTTTCACCTGCCTATATGACTCTTATGAATCTCACAATCGCATTTTTAAGAAAAATTAAATTAACGAACTTTAATATTCAACCCCTTTACCTTGTGACGTCAACATTTGAAAAGGAGAGGGGGTGGGGGAGCGAAACCACTACATATAACAAGCTTCGAACACCGCACACCACACAATAACAATGCTGCATAACCCGACACTTTGAAGCAGGCTATTTTCAACACTGTTTTACAATAGTACTCTGAAACTGCTTACCTTACACGCTAAAACACTAAGAACCCTTTCATGGAGGTTCATGATGGGGTAATTACTGCCCTTGTATCTATTTACAACAGGGTCTGTGTGTAGGCCCACAATCACGAAGTCACCGTTCTCTCTCGCTTTTTCCAGGAAGTCCAAATGACCAACGTGGAACAGATCAAAGGCACCTGCGACGTACACAATCCGATCTCCGGGCTGGAAAAACCAGATACAACAGCACAAATAAATATTTACATAAAACATACGTTACTTTATTTACACTTAATTCATGTACTGTTTCTATGGTTGTACTACACGAACTGTTTCAATACTACAGAACACTGTCTCCTTGCAGTGTCCTTACACTCATAGAATCATAGAAACCTAATTTTGCTGTACCACCTGCCCAATGTCTACCCATAATGCTTTATTTTACTGCTATCAGTGAGAACTAAGAAGTATAAAGGGTGCAGGACCCACTTGGCAAACGAATTCCTGAGCCCGAAACAGCAACAACAAAATGTTATTTTCGTCGAACATCGCCTCAGGCGAAATACAGGATGTCCAACTTCGAGATCTTAACAATGGGAATTTTATTTATGACCTTTAGGCATCTAAGGCTCAGGCCGAAAGGGATATTAACAATGGCAAACAAAACGTATATATCTCGATACAATATAAACGATGTATGGAAGGAAAAATATAATACTGGAAGGTTCTTTTTTGTATCAATTGGGTGGATATTACGAGTTAAAATATATCATCGGACAGACAGTGTTGCCAACTTGTATAAAGTTTCTTTATTTTTTTAAAAAAAATGACACTACGTTTGTTGATTCCACGTTTTGTATCCCCTAATGATGATAAACAGCATATATGTAAAGCAAAGGGAGCAGTACTACCAATTGTAGATATTATACGGTGATACAACATTTGAATAATTTCTCCCTGTATATTATCCACACTTTGCAACAGTGAATTCTCTGCTTCACATATGATGTTTATTATCACTAGCTCATACCAAATATCGAATAAACCGACGTAGTTTCATTAAAAAAAAAAAAAGAAAACAAACTTTATACTAGTTGGCAACATTGTCAACCTATACCATTTTTAAGAGCTCCAAATTTGAAACCTTGCACCTCACATAAGGAAGCGATTTTCGACAAAAGTTCAGACACACATCTTTTTGAGGAATACGTTCACGAAGAGGGGCCCACGTGATTATTTTATTTTTATTTATGGCCTTTAGGCATCTCAGGCTCAGGCCCGGATAGGATGAGGGAGAGCATATTGGATTGATTGAATTGTTATTTACATGCTAAACGAGCTGGTAAGCTTCTAAGGACGGGACCTACAGTTTAATTGGGCTCCGAAACACTTGTATCCCCACCGGGAATCGAACCCAGGAACCCCTTGATAACAAGGGGCAGCGAGCGTTACCACTCAGCCACAGGGTAAGTGGTGTGACAAACGAAAATCCTTGGAAGAACCTTAGTCAGGATCCGCTGGGATCGTTCCAAGGACCTCGTGTCTAATAAACCGACGCTCTACCAACAGGCAAAGGCTGCTCAGTGGTCCATGTTATAATACATTCTGTTTATTGCTGAAATACAGGGAAAATATCTCGCATATAACTACCAGAACAGCACAAAGGCACTGTTTCCTATTTGAACTAACTAAGAGAGGTAAAATTTATGCATAATTTTTACTAGCTATAATATCCACTTCTGAGTTTCATTCGCAATCCCAAATTCGAAATTTGAAATCTTAAAAACTATCTGGAACACAAAGATCTTGGGTAGCTGAGCAAAATTTAAAATTGCGTCATCAGTTCCAATGGCATTCTTCATCAGTTAAGTCCAAAGACAACGCAGCCTGCTGGCCGTAATATATACTTTTCTTTTTCTTAAAATTTTCTGTCTTATAGATAAAATCATTCCAGTATAACAGAATTGACGTTACTGCACCCTGAAATATGTATCAATGACCTGAATTTGAAAAGCCTTTAGGCAACTTTGGCTCAGACCGTATGACTGATTAGTAAAATGAAGAAAGTGGGAGGAAACAGCAGAACCCCGAGAAATCCCACGCACACGGTGGTTGTCTACAACAAAAGCCTACATGGCATAAGCTGGGATCGAACAGAGGACCCCAAGCACAAGAGAAAAGCACTCTACCACTGAGCCACCGCGGCCCAAAATTTTGACCTACCTCAAAAATGCACATATATAGTGGTACTGGTATTTTCACTTTTTTCTCTGAATTTTATTTTCGTTTTACGGATTTTTTCCCCCAGGTCTTGGAATAAAAATTATTGAATCTGGAAGTTTCCTTCATATACAAAAAATGCGAACACTGTAATGGAATTCAAAACTTTCATTTAACTCATGGTGAAGATGATGATGATGATAGGTGTTCTGACCCGAAAGTCCCCCGGCAAGGTGAACCGATAGTAGTTCGCCATTGCCTTCTAAGGGATGAAGATGACGCCCTAAGGAACCTACAGCTTAACGCAGGCTCCGAACCACTTGTGTCGAACCCGGGATCCCTTAATTACAAGGCAGCGAGCATTACCGCTCAGCCACAGGGAACACACTAATTCACGGAGCAACTTGAAACACTGAAATTTCATTTGGTACTGTATTGTAGCAATGAACCTTGTTTTGACTTATATGAAGCTGGCAGACTTACCATACTTTGAGGTCCAAGATACCTTTTTCCACCATTCATCTGTAAATGGAGCAAATTTCTATAAATATTTGTTCTGTTATCAAGGATACAATTCTACCCCGTAAAAACGTGCTGTGTGATTCTTCCCTTTACAGCCAGCAACGTGTTGAGACATTTCACGAACTCCCGAGCTCATGCAGATTACAATGTCCAATGTAAAAGATGGCCTTAGCAAGTCACAATATTCCCAAAGTAGAGTAATCGTGCTGGGATTACAACGGTAGTCATCCCCCGATAAGCAAATAAGAAGGAGAATTGTAAATTGCGTGAATTGTTGCTTCACTCTACAAGCAGATGTATAAAGACAAACATTTCTCACAGTCTGTGTATAAAAGATATAATACGTACACTATCTGAACAGTGTGTACCATGCACTAGCACTCAACGTTGACACCTTAAAACCCACAGACAACCCAACATTGTACTGCACAACACATGTTTCACAATTCAGTTGAGAAATCAATTATTAGTTCATGCTTTTACGCAATAACTTATTTGATTCCACATGCAGAATAACACAGGGTATTCTCTACTGCACACAGCACCAACATAAAAAGTTATTTTTTTGTTTCCCATCATAGAATGCACCCGAAAATCTTGATAAAATGGATGCTCTCCCTGGAAGCACAGCTTTGATTTGCCAGATAGCGTTCGTTTGAAGATAAGTGTCACGAAGTCAGTGCATCGGTTTCAATCACCGCTTTTTACTTCTTACATCCAATAGTTCTTCACATATGGGCCACTTTTAGACTTCAGCAGCGAGTGTTATGAACACTTATACAACCACTCCGTCCGTCTGTCGTCAGATTAAGACTAGAAGGGGAGTTGAGATGTCATTGGAAAGGTCTCAGCGAGACGAGTTCAAACTATCATTCATCCAGATCGCAGGGGCTGATCCGCGAAGGGCAGCCTGTAGCGTAGAAACTGCTAGGGCTAGGAGAGTGGTTAAGGTGTCGTTGAAAAGGTCTCGTTGCTGACTTGTGGCAGTAGCACATGAACACAGTCCCCCAACAGGGTTCCGCCTCACTTGTAGGAAACATCAAAGACGTATCTATCTTCAATTTGAATTGTTTTGAGATTTTCATCGTATATAACTGTACCGTCAAGACGTTTGGTTTCGCAACGAGGAAAAACATTATTCGCTTGCCTTTAGACAACTAGACGTACCTGGCTGGGTAAAATATGATGCAATCGCTTCCTGAGTTGAAGAATCATAGGTGATAAACTATGGGAAAAACAGAAGAGAACAGTTCGTATGCCCTTATCCCAAGTGTAAATCCTTGCAAATAGAAATGACATTTACCGATGATGGCCATTTATCCATCCAAGAATTTATATTTTAGATAAGGGCACACGAACTGCTCAACACATTCTCCTAGTTTCCCATATCCCCTCATCAATGATTCACGAACTGAAGAAGCGTTCATATAGTAACGCGAAAAGTCGTTTAGCATTGGGAAACTCTTCTTCTTCTAAGTCCAGAAACTTCTAACCTTGCAACTGATATCAAGGAAGTTGAAATTAAAATATACAGAACGGTTATTCTGCCGGTAATACTTTAATAATAATAACCACTGGCGTTACAGACCGAAAGGTCCTGAGCGTGCCCCAACGTCATCTGCCGTGGTTGGTGGAACTGCGTCCACCTGAGTGACGGTCATGAGGGTCAGCACTACGCGTCACCTTGACCACGAACAGGGCTTTTCTAGACCAAGTGGTCGTCAGGTCTTTATTCACGTGACTCCACAGTTTGCCTCACGACGATGGGTGGACGACGAAAAGTGGGGTGCTCCAGAAGGGAATTGAACCCGGGACCACGCGGAGACGAATCCAACGTTCTAACCACTAGACTGTGGAGCCCACGGTAATACTTTACGTTTGTGAAAGTTGGAGTACGACCCTGGCAGCTGAACAAATAGCGTATGTCTGACAATAAGGTTTTGGGACAGATAAACGGGCCAAGACCGGAGATGGGAAGAGATTGCATAATAAAGAACTCCACAGGATGTATTATTAACCCGACATTATAAGAGTAATGAACGCACAATGTTTAAGATTGGCAGGACATGTGCCTCGTATAGGAAGAAAAACAAAGATCATATTCTATCGTGATTGCTAAGCTTGAAGGAAAGAGCCCGTTCGAAGGACGGGACGTTGTTGGGAGGAAAATATTACAAGAGATCTTCGAGAGGTAAGTGTTCGTGATGAAAACTGCCTTGATGTTACCCAGGATAAAATCCTATGCCAAACGTTTGTTACTGCGGCGATGAACTTGCGCGTTCCGTACGCCGTAGGGTTAGTTAGTTAGTAGTAGTAATCGTCATCAACAACAACAATAATAATAACGATATCCTGTATTTTACGTCCATATAATGCAATCTGATCTTGGCACCTGATTTGTATTTCCCGCCAAACCCAGAGTAATTTTCCAACCGTGCCCCCGTAACATTAGAAACCTCTTACTTCGCACTAACCCTGCAACGTGCGTGTTTTAAATTCACGTCTGCACACGGAACCTAGATACCTATGAAAATTACGTTCCAAATTATTTTTATTAGTATTATCGTTCGTAACTTCAGTTTACATCTCAAAGGCAATTTTTTTCCTTCCAATGTTAGTTACATCCTAACTCCCAAAACCCACAATACTTTCTACGTGGCAGCAACAGGATGATTCTTAAACCTTCAAAATTAGTAACGGCCGTTATTTTCCCGCCAAGAACCAATTAGATACCTCAATTTCTGCACATACACAATTACACATCTGCTCCAAATTATCTGCTTTCGTGCGGCTTTGATCCATATTTTATCCCTACCGACGAATATATCTACCATTTTCTCTCGAAGGGAGCAATCACTTACGAATTGAAAGCAAAACCGACACTAAGTCTAAATCTCGTAGTCTCTCGTCTTTTGGGACCATGTTCCTGCCACTACCGCTTTTCAAGCCTTACAGCAGTCCTGGTCCATATTCTCTATCAGCTTGTTTTTACTTCTTTACTTTCATTTATGGACCAGACAGGAAACTATGGTCTAAGCCGGTCACATATCTGAGCGATGACATAATCGGTTAGAACTTCCGAAAGCAGGTATGGGGCAACGTAGTAGCCAGGGTCCTTGTGCAGCACCATACCGGCATTCAAATGGTGAAACCAATAGAAACCGTGGGAAACCTGTCAGTTTGGCCGATAATAGGACTCGAATCTGCCTGCCTGCCGAACCGAAAGCTACGACCGTAATCACTACTAGACGACGTGGATCTATCACCTTATCCGCCTTCAAATTTTCCATCTTAAGTCAACCATACCATTTACACTATCTATCCTTCACTACAGTTTATAAACCACACGACAAAACATATTGCATATTTTATATATACCTGAAATCAATTCAATTCAATTTATTTGCACCCACAAAACATACTTAGAAGGGTTAGTATCCCGTTAATATCAAAGTTGTTACGGCATTAAAATTGCAAATATACTAGTAATATATTACATGGTAGCATTACTAGAAGCAGTACACTGAGCAATATTAGTTGCACTACATTCTAACTAGAATAAAAGCAAGTTAAATCACATATAAGAGATCACTTCGAAGCTATTGAAACACAAGTAACTATTTCGCCCTAGTTTTATTGATTAAAGTAATTAAAATAATGCAGTAACTCATTAAACAGCCTAATACAGTAGAAAGAAACATTTTTCTGGAAACAAACATAACTAAAACTAATCTTAAAATTTAATTATAGAGATGTTCTAAGTAGGTGAAATGTGCAGAATAAAAAATTGAATATGCACACCGAATATACGAAGATTCATATTTGTATCTTTTACACTACCAAAACATGCAACCACAACCTCCAACGTATCTAATTTATGATGCCCATGCAAACAATCTAAAAACTAATAAATGTTCGTTTCTTAGACACGTAAGACGTTGTGTCCATACCGGGTAGGTAATAGGATGGGAAATTCATAGTAGACATACGAAATAGTCACACCGAGTGTCCCAATTCCCATAATGCTTGTACGTTTCATTATGATCTGCTATTTCCTAAACGAAAAAAGATGGATGTTTGACTGTTTTAATCTCGAATGTTATACTACAATAATACATGACGGAAGCCAACTCAGATTTACAACTTTGTTTAATTGAAGTAAAGTCGAAATCAGTGCTTTCCAAAGTCCTTAACACCATGTTGTCAAACATCAAGTACCTTTATCTATCCAATCTATGGACTGGATAAGCACGTGTGGCCTACGCTCCTCGCAAGTTTGAAGGATGATGTCGCTCGACAAGCGCTCTCCCAGGGAAAGGGGTGAAAAAGGTGCCAGTACAGGGCCTTATTTTGAATATAATCCGGGTATCTGCTTGGTGAAACCAAGAAAAACCTCAGCCGGAATGATTGCCACATCGAAACCTCCTTGTCTCCACGGTCAGCGACATCAGCCAGTGGACTAGGGAGACTGGGGAGATTTTTTTTCTAATGTTTTAATCCAGTTTATCCTTGAGGAGAGAGAGAAAACGAGTAGCTATCTTCAAACACCTGATGCTGTTTAGGCATCCAGTGGATCCTATGACAAACACAAACGAATTCTAATACAGTGGGATGATTCCCATTAGTAATCTTGAACAAATGAAGGATTTCCCAAATTGCTCTAACTACAAATAAAGATTTAGGAAAAGGGCACAATAGGTAATACAGTCCAGATTAAACTTTAGGTACTGGAATTAAAATTGGAAAGAGCTCCCGACCCCCCGCTTTATCCTTTCAATCCTCAGAAATTCTTCTCGCACAAGCCCAAAACATGAAGCTCATATCACTTTAAGGAATTGTACAGTCACGGAAATATGTACTGCGGGAGTTGAATAAAAACTAACATTTAGCTTTTTATTTAAGTGAGAATTATCGGCCAGGCAGGTAGTTATAATTAAGCCGTGATATGTCTGAGGAACAGACGTCTATCTAGTCCATAAGTAGAAGGTAAATAGAAACTAAACGCTAGACCATAGCCTAAATAACTGCTAAGCTCTCGCAGTACATATTTCCGTGACTGTACCTGTACGGTACTTACTACTTGGTTTCATTTTATTCGGACACCCAACTTCCCGGATATCATGTTCGTATTACGGGTATTAAAGCAACCCGAGAACTACTCAGACATGACTCGTATTTTTTTTAAGGTGAATGTAAAGGGACAGCCGCAACAACAGATGGCAGCACTATTCTCGTAGAGACGTATTTATTTCTTTTCTCCGC
This sequence comes from Lepisma saccharinum, assembly GCA_022664845.1. NCBI lineage: Eukaryota > Metazoa > Arthropoda > Insecta > Zygentoma > Lepismatidae > Lepisma > Lepisma saccharinum. The sequence continues at coordinate 3,808 of JAGDQP010057472.1, read as the reverse complement.
TGCTTCCACAAATGTAATGCTAGGGAGTTTAGGAAGTTCAAACACATTTCAAGGTGTCGATCCATGCCAATTTTGGATACTATACGTCTTTGAAAGGTTTATTAACGAGTTTGAATGTTTACTGTAATACTGAAACAATTTTACCTGTAAAGAAAAGACAAAATAGAAAATAGGCACGGATTAAACACCTTCAAAGGGTTTTAAACTTCCTTCTCTCAAGGTTTGAAATCTCTAACATTAAATTTATGGAAGCAGCAGAGAAAATAAAAAATACATTACATATATAGGAGAACACTGCTGCCATCTATTCTTGCAGCTGACCTTTTACACTTATCTTAAACAAATTTTAACCTATTGATGGGGCAGACAGGCAGCTTGACCCAAGTCTGAGATAAGATGTCTATCGGGAAGAATGACCCCGGGAGCAAAGAGGGGGAAGGAAACGCCCTGCGCTTTTGTCTAGGTACCATAAAGCGCCCGTCTTGTGAAATTGACGGAAATGCTGGAGGTAAGACTCAAATCTGCTTGCTTCCCCAGTAACGTTCGCAAGTTCGCGACAGTAACCATTAGAGCACAGGGAATTGGTGGGTAAGATTCGTACTAAAACGCGTATCTGATGAAAAGACTTACTACTAGACATAGAACTTAGCACAGTAGATAAAGGACAGGGTTATTTAACTTCTAGAGTACTAAGAATCTTAAAAACTGTTTCTACCTTTGGCTCTTTCCCCTCACTGAACTGGATGATCTTCTGTGTCGTTGGTAAGAACTGAGAGCATCCTGTCCAGGGACTTCGAGCAGAAGAATCAAGACCCATTGTACTTGAACCTTCTCGCTCAACGTCGTACTCCAGAGGGCCTTGACGGAAGTGTTGCCTTGTTAGAAGGAGCATTCTTCCTACAAGATCAGTTGTTGAGACTCCCGCCGTTCGCTTCACTTCCCTAGAAAACACAACCAAACATCACATTAGCTATAATATTAATTGACAATCATCCAGTTTCATCTCCCGTACGAGTCTAGTAGACTCTGACTGGTCGGAAAATAACGCCATCACTGCAGTGGCGGTTTTTCAGGTGAAGTTAGTGAAGCTGTACTTCACCTATTATTTTGTTCTTTCATTGACTAAATAAACAAAAATTGTTTCTGAAAGAAAATGAAGTAGCGTAACAAATTTCTAGCAGAGAAATAACAAGTAAACTGTTTCCAATTTTGTATGCAACATAAGTTAATATTCTAGCGCTGGAAGGCACCGTATTCTTACGAAGTTGAATACGTTACTTTTATATACCTTCGAAAAAATCTAGCTATAAGTGCTTTCTATGGTGGGGACAATTTTACCGCGGTGAAAATATTTCCGTTGATGGGACGATGAACTTCGGTTGCCATGACAACCTAGACGCTGCAGACTATACTGGCCAGTGCGAGATAGCGGAAGAGAAGCTGCAATCTGCTTTCAACGAAGTTACTTCTCTTCCAAGTTTCGGCTGTTCAGTGTGCAAGTAAAGTAAATTTGTCCCCACTGTATCAGCACCATGTACCTGTACAATTGTTCGTCTTTTGTTCATGTATGTATAGTGAAAGGGAATGACGATTTTGACATGGCCTTTTTATAGACAAATATCCCTGAATAAGTATGTATGTTAGAGCTCTAATAGACCTAGTGCCAAGTGAGTTAATCCAGGCGCACAATACTAGATACAACGAATTAATTTCAAGTGTTCTACTTCTGTTGTTATGTATGAGCTCCTTTACTAAGCTATAGAATCCAATCTCAATATATGGCTATGTTAATGGTTGATTTTTATAAAATGCTAACCTTACTTAAAATGTACTCTGGGTAGAAGTAGAATATTTCAGTTTACGATAACTCGATATATTAGAGATTTCACTGATTTGTAAGGCGTGGTGGAATGGATTTGCAGAATTACGAAGATGGTCATGGTTGGAACTAAAGGGGTGTTCGTCAAACTTTATCCATATATGTAAATATTAATAGCATTTTTAGTCCGAATATATAGATTTAATAGATGCCGTCCGCTACGTTCCTTTTTTTCACCCTTATTTATACATGCCCAGTCCACGTCGCCTAGTTATCTTTCACCACAGATCATTGATAACGAACAGCACAAGTTCAATAAACCTTTGAACATCCATGCGTTCTGACAGATATTTTCATATTTCCTCCATTAATTCCTGGATATAATTAAGAATAGAGACCTTAGACGTTCTATTCATCTCATTTCCGTCTGAAGTTGAGATCACTGAGTGATTACACGCTGAAGAGGCCAGTGCTGGACTGCTGGTAAATATTGAAATATATACATATTAGACTGTCTTCATACGTTTGTAAACTCATTTATAACTTCTCTTAATAAATATTATTTTGGGAGTTCCCGATTTCAGCAGCAAAATAATTTGGTGTGATTTTGACACATTAGGCCTAATATAATAGTCTCTGTATCTTAAGGAAATATCCACGTAATTTAATTGAACAGGTCACACTCTAATTACCTTGAACGTTTATTAGCAAGAATAAATATTCTAGAGGCACGGGATTTTTTATTCGTTTAAAGATTTCAAAACCATCACCTGAAAGTCAGTATCAATCTCGTTACGAGTGCATTTGAATTGAATTTTATTTCTAGCCTTTAGTCATGTTTCGTTTACATTAGACCAGGATGGGGAAAGTAGAAGAAAGGAAGGAAGTGTCCAAGCATCAAGCCGGTGGGAGAGCGCGAAAACTGAAAAAACATCAGCCAAGATGGCCTATTGGTGGGTTCGAAAGCAGGTGTTTCCCAATGCGATAGCAACTAAGGAACACCAGCTCGGCTCTCGCTTTAGGTATAATAAAATGTTCGCCAAGGGACTCCATTATTCAGAAGTATGATGAGCTTAGACCTTAGATGCCAGTAATTTAAATGTAAATTAAACTAAACTTAACTCTAAACATTACTCTAAAATTGTGCACTCCATCTGAAAAATCACTGTGTATGTATTGTTCGAATAATACATTTTGAAGCAGAAGATAAGTTGAATTTACGGGAGCCTGAAAACGGAAAATGTCACGAAGAATATTTTAAACAGGCCATAATCTAATTTCATTCGTATTTTTTCTCTCTATCCATTGCCTTCCTCTAATAGTAATATTAAACTTTCTGCACTCAGCATGTATAAAGGTCCTTCAATGCTGGTTGTGTCTTTATGCAAACAATTTTTGGGTTGAGAAAGCTATCACTTTTCCACATTTACAAGGCCTAGTTATTCTTTCCATTTGCATTTCCACGGGATATAATTTTCATCACTGATTTTGTATTTGCATGGCAATTAGGCAACTTTCGTTCAGTAGCTACCATCCCAAGTATTGTAAGTAGACTACCATCCCTGCATTTGCTTAGTGTGGCTTACGAAAAACATCAATCAGGATGGCGGTAGCTGGGAACAATCCCAAGACCTTTCGGTTGCTAAACCGGCGCTCTACCAATTGAGTTACGGCTGTTCGGTCCCCGTCACTATAATGCACTGTACATTAATTTTTAATCCGTCTAATATCGGCATTGGAAATGTGCGTCACAAATTATAGCGACAACGTTACGTCGATGAGTATAGTACTCTAAAAAGGAGGACAAAGTCTCAGTTTAAATCCCTACGCTGCGATAATTCATGCAAATGGTGTTTTAGTTTATTCCGTTCTTCCTGCTTCACATTTAAAAGGTGGAATGTTCGATTTGAAAATTTTAACTCCGGCAGTTATTTAGTACTCTCTTCTCAGTTAATGACCTTTATACAACAATATATATATATATATATA
>JAGDQP010057470.1:0-12740 GCA_022664845.1 Lepisma saccharinum | reverse complement strand
CTGAAAATACAAACTGTACAAGAAGGGCATAACGGAACAAATAAAAAAGTTATTCTGAATTTATCAAGACATGTTTCTATTCGGTGCACATACTATTGTTTGCCTAATATTTTGAAGGAATAAAAAACTAAGAATTTATTGAGAATTTAACAATGCATGTTTCTGTTGGTCGCACACTCTTTTGCAATTAAAATATATAAAACGTTTAAAGTGTTGCTAATATTTTTAACTTCTGAAACTAGAAAGTGTACAGAAAAAACGAGGTAATGGAAAACATAGAAAGCTATTCTGTCTTGAAGAAGGCGTTTTTTCTAATCAAGCTAGAAACTCTTTCAAAAATCAAAACATCAAACTATGTGACACATTAAAAAAGATGTATGAAAATTTGCTAACTATAATAGTATTGGGTATCCGTGGTCACTTAACAGGATGTTTTGTAAGATATTTATCTTTGCCTTATCTAGTAAATATAAATAATTACAATAATCATACATATAAAGTTAAGGTAGATAAAGTTCTTAATTTTTTTATTGTGTATTATTTCGGAATTAAAGTAAACACCTTTTTGAAATAATGACTCCTACACTGAGCTTAAACTTTAGTGTGCTGTCATCTTGTGGATATAAATATTCTAATCAGAAAGTTATATATGTAGAATTAGAGAAAAAATCAATTCTATAAAACAACCAACAGAAATAAATGCTTTACTTGCAGTCAATTTTTTGCTATTAGAATATAACATGTATGATTAAAGCTTGCTACAACGACGACAACGGCAATAATCACTTACGTGTAAAACAAATCTATGAAAATTGAAGCCTAGAGCGACGGCAGCGGTGGTAATTTTTTATATATGAAGAACAATATTAAAAGTTGAACTATATGTATTTGCCTTTGTGTGTATGTGTGTGTGTCTATGTGTGTGTTTATGTGTGTGTGTGCCTGTGTGTGTAGGTGTCTGCGTGTGTGTTTAGGTGTGTGTGTGTTTATGTACGTGTGTATTTCCCTCTCTCTGTGTAAAATGTATTTCTTTCTCACACAAACACTGTATGAACATTATTAAATACATTTTTACCTCGCTTCATTATCATCATCGCCTCATTATAAGAAAAACCTACCACCGCCGCCGTCGCTACAGGTTTCAATTTTCTTGGAATTGTTTTGCACTTAAGTGATTACTGCCGTTGTCGTCGTAGCAAGCTTTAATCGTACGTGTTATATTGTAATAGCAAAAAAATGACTGCAAGTAAAGCATTTATTTCTGTTGGTTGTTTTATAGAATTGATTTTTCTCCAATTCTAAAACTATAACTTTCTCATAAGAACATTTCTATCCACAAGATGACAGCACACTAAAGCTTAAGCTCAGTGTAGGAATCATTATTTTAAAAAGATGTTTACCTTAATTCTGAAATAATATACAATAAAAAAATTAAGAACTTTATCTACCTTAACTTTATATGTATGATTATTGTAATTATTTATATTTACTAGATAAGGCAAAGATAAATATCGTACAAAACATCCTGTTAAGTGACCACGGATACCCAATACTAATATAGTTAGTAGGTTTTCATACAACTTTTTAATATGTCACATTCTTTGATGTTTTGATTTTTGAAAGAGTTTCTAGCTTGAATAGAAAAAGCTGCTTCATTAATATAAATTAGCTTTTTACTTTTTCCGTTACCTCGTTTTTGTACACTTTGTAGTTTTAGAACTTGATAGCAATACCAAGATTTTATATATTTTACATTTTGAAGAAACTTAGAAACACTAAGGAGAAACACTAACCACGAATACCCAATACTGATATAGTTAACTAATTTCTTTAATGATTTGATTTTCAAAAGAGTTTCGACCTTGAATAGAAACATGCATCCTTCAAAACAGAATAGCTTTCTATTTTTTCAATTACCTCGTTTTTTCTGTACACTTTCTAGTATCAGAAGTTAATAATATCAGCAACCCTTTAAACGTTTTATATATTTTAATTGCAAAAGAGTGTGCGTTCAACAGAATCATGCATTGTTAAATTCTCAATAAATCTTACTTTTTATTTCTTCAAAGTATTAGGCACACAATAGTACCTGCACCGAATAGAAACATGTCTTGATCAATTTACAATAAATTCTTTATTTGTTCCGTTACCCCATTTTTTGTACAGTTTGTACTTTCAGAACATTAAAGTATTAGGTACACAATATTCAATTTAAAGAAAGTTTCTGCATATGTTTTACATTCAACTTGCAACAATATGGTTAATTATAATAATAATTCATACGAATCACACACGAAATTCTACTCATCAAGTCTAAGGTTAACTTAATACTTGAGTGTAAGTTTATCTAAAGTTTGGTCTGTTACATATTTTAAAGCGTTAAGGCACAAAGGAATTATTTTTATTAGGTGAGAGTTCTCTGTATCTCTCTAAAGGGACAAACAATATTTTTATATCCTTCTTCAACTTTGAGAAAGTGAATCCTTTTTAAAATGAAAAATATATTAAACCTTTATAGTCATTCTAATATTTAAACGTGACAAACTACTAACTTGAAAAAAGGAGATTACGAAAGGGATAAATTGTTATTGAATATTAAACATCATATGTTGTATTCAAGACAGAAATTTTTTTCAAAATTAAAAATATATAGAACTTATATACTCAATCTAATACCTTAAACGTGAGAAATTACAAAGTTGAAAACGAGGTAACAAAAAAAATTAAAAGTTATTGAATATTGAACATCACAAAATACTAAGCTGAAAACGAGGTAATAGAAGAGATAAAAAGTTGTTGAATATTGAACATCACGAGCTTGTATTCAAGACAGAAAATCTTTTTCAAAATGAAAAACATATAAAACTTACTTTCCTTCACCATCTCACTCCTCAATATTCCATTATTCTTACAGCAAATTGTGTCAGTCTCCTAAACGGTCTCTTTCCCTTCAGTATTACTCTTGTGTTAGTCGTTTTCCCAACGTTCTCTTTTTATTTTTCCCGTCTAAATGTTGAGAACACTGTTTTCAAACTTAAACATGATCAGTCCATTCTCTTTCACTCCCTCCTTAGTCTACCTCGTTAAGATTTTCATTAGTCTGCCTCGTTAAGATTTTGATTATGCTTTCAACAAATGTGCTGATCCTCCCTGTCCTCTTATTTCTCCAACTTTACAATCTTCTCGCTCTTCCCAATGCTTTCCCATTTTTTTGACCAATGATTCTGCTAGACTTTTATGCTGAAGCTGTTAGTACAATGTTTTTCACTAACAAATTTTATTTATGGTATTTAAGGACTTAAGGTGCAGACTAAAAAAACATGAATTAATTTGAGCAGTGTATAAATCGCAATTCTTAACTATAACGCTAATAGATGTTTGTGGTCACTGTTTCTGATAAAGACACATCAACTTTCTCCATTAACGTAACATATCAAAAACGTTGCATGAAGACTTTTAATTTAGAAACGATTCAATTGTTAACTATAAGACAATTCGTCCGCTCCTAATTCCAATTCAGAATTTCAATGAATAATACGGTAATGCATACACGTTTTATGAAAGCTAAAACCATGTGTATTCCTTCAAGAAGTTTTCTGTTAACTGAAATCATTACAAAAGACTCTCATAATACATCAAATCAATAGCTAAAAAGAGGACGCCAACCCCGGATTAGGGTGGTCATATTCGAAAGTGCTGATCCTACTCTAAAAAAACTTACTGCTTAAGATGTATTCGCTAAATGGCAGTGGGGAAATTTACTAACTTCTTTATTACACAAATGGGGGAAAATATTAAATGCAAAGGGATACATACCCTAAATTACAATTGAGCATACGCGAAAGTGCTGTGAAGGATATTACTATGTGAATACACCGTAAAACGTGCTCGCTAAGTAAAGGATCTTGCTATGAGAACGGATCGTACACAGTGCTCCCCAAATGCCACTAGGAAATTTATTAACTTTTTAGTACTCAAATGGGGAAAACATTAAATGCAATGGTCTACTACATTCTCCCAAATTACAGGTGAGTGTACGCGAAAATGCTGTGAAGTATCTTACTATATGAATACAAAGTAAAACGTGCTCGCTAAATCACAGTGGGAAATGTATTAAGTTCTTCATTACATAAATGGGGGAATCATTAAATAAAAAGGGGCTACATCCTCCATTAAAAGTGAGCATACACAAAAGTGCTTAAAGTTGCTGGTCACCACTTAACTTATTACCTAACTCGGAGGTATTAAAATGGTGGTGCATGTAATAACATATGCTTTCCTTAATACTTATTACTAAAATCGATAGCAAAGTATGCAAGGTAAAGTTGAGAGCCACTCAGAGTTAAGCGAATCAATTTTACTGTCAAATTCACTTCGTTGCCAAGAATGAGCGATGAAAATTATTGTTCAATTGGTTATTTACTAACGTGTTTCAGTTGGCTATTCATCCGAATAAGGCAAGCTTTCATGGAAATCAGGCCTTATTCTTATAGAAGGAAATCGTAATTAACTTCTATAAAGTTCAGAAGATCTCATTAGATATCACTCATGTTTAATTAATCGTCAGCTTAGGTCAAGTTCACCGCCCAGCTGAAGTTAATTAATCCCTTACATTGTACTCTCAAATTCAGTCCGTTTCCAACGCTGAGCGAAAATATGATTGTTAAATTGCTTATTCACTGACTTATTAACACGTGTTTCAATTGGCTATTCATCCAAGTAAAGCAAGCTTGAATGAAAATCATTCTTTACTCTTATAGGAGGAAATGATAGTGAACTTCTATAAAGTTCAAAAGATCTCATTAGGTATCACTCACGTTCAATTAATCGTCAGCTTAGGTCAAATTCACCGCCCACGCGAAGTTAATTAATCCCTTCGATTATACTCTCAAATTCACTTCGTTTCAAGCCTTAACGATAAAAATCCCTGTTCACATCCCAAATTCTTTTTTCAAATCTATTTGCAAGGTTCCGCAGTCATATTAACAGCTTCCAGAGCCCACTTGGAAACACTTCCAGTACAACACAGAACGTTTGTGTCAGGGTTAGAACCCAGGGGGGATCTTTCGATTAGGTGTTCGAAGTCTTCATCACAAGACAAACTGCAGCTGCCGGGTTAAGCGCTCTCGCTTTGACTTATCTTTCAAGGTATTCGACAGTGGGCTATTCCTAACGCAAGTGTTTCCAAGTGAGTTGCTATATGACTGTCAAGCCCTCCAAGAAGATCTGATCCTACCGGAAGTGTTTCCAAGTGAGTTGCAATCTGACTGCCAAGCCCTGCTAGAAGATCTGATAAAATAGCTTGCGTTTGCATCTTACAAGCCTACGTTCCGCTTTTCAATTTTGTTTCACACTGAATTATTTTCTTCACTATGAAAGCAAGACTTCAAAGTGAGTTTCAACATAACTGCCAAGCAATGCGAAGAGATCTAATTCCTACCAGAAGTGTTTCCAAGCGAGTTCCAATATGGCTGCGAAAAGAACAATTTCCTAGTAGAAGTGTTTCCAAGTGAGTTGCAATATGGCTGATAAGGCCGGGGAAAAGGTATGATAAAATGAAAAAAGCTCACTACATGGCACGTGAGTTTGCCTCATACATAAATAAAGCAATTTAAAAGATTAGAGGCTTCTTATAATTATTATTTTTGTATGTTTAAATGTTATTTAAAATATATTATACCTGCATTAAACATAAATTAATTGGAAGGATGTTTAAATTATATTTTTTATAACAAATGGTAACTACAACATGTACTTAGTATACTTCCATATTATATAAGAGAAGTTGAAAATTCACTGATCAATCTACTGTAGACAAATTTCTAAGATCTGGAGTTTCCATCTGCAAAAAGAAATACAGAGTTGAGCCACCACGTACTACACCACCATTAAAGTTAAGATATGAACAATGCCGATCAGATAACGTCCATCCCACAGTAGATGTGCGGCACTTGACCCCACTTTCTTAAAAAATTGCAATTGATTTCATTGTTTGCTGATAGCCAGGAGTCAATTATCCAGGGCTGTACATGGTGTCATGAGTTTGGAACCAAATATGGTTACTATTTTGGAACTAGATTTGGGTACTTTTTGTTCTCTTTTACGACAAATATTTTTAATTGTATTATTTTTTGAAAAAGAGTATGACCCCCTTTTTCAACCTCTATTTAGCATAGCAGAAATTATACTTCGCTACAACTCTCATACATAGTGCATAAGGCTATGACCCCTATTTAACATAGTAGAAACTACACTACGCTACGACCATCAAACACTACACTCCCAACATAGTGCACAAGGCTATGACCCCTATTTAACATAGTAGAGATTACACAGGAATACCTTACGGCACCTTTTTCTAACCCCTAGTTAACATGCCATAAAAGGCAATGAACACATTTTCACTCCGCCCCGCTATTTAATATTCAATTTAATTCACATTATAAAAGAGTACGATGCTGTTTTATGACCTAACCCCTAAATACACTTGGGGTTGTTGTGAATTTAATTAGAATTTAATCTATTACATAAAAGATTATGAGCCATATTGTAGACATGCAATAGCGGATTATTTCCCCAGTAGCAGTGGCGTATTTGCTAAAGACTATGACGAGCCATGGTATAGGGGAGCCTAATGGTTCCTAATTGCCAAATTTTCGTCGAATTATTATTAAACTCTGGGTTTTGAGTAGATTATGATGAAAAACATGAGAAGGCTACAAACTATTTCCCTATTTAACATAGCAAAGATTGCATAAAAGGCTACGAAGCGATGGTTCAACCCCTATTTAATATTGCAGCAATATACAGTATGTTAGTCGGGCTATTTAACCCTTTCTACCCCTATTTAACATAGCAGAAATTATTAACCCCCATATTTTATAAAAGGCTACGACCCCCTAATATTAAACATAGCACAAATTACATAGACAACGGGTTTACAAGCACAACACAAATGCATACCTTATTTATAAAAGACTACGGACACTTTTTTCCAACCCATATTTAATATAGCAAAGCCTACAACAGAAATTTGAAGTCAGTTTCTATAAAACACTCTATAACCTAGGCAAAGGTAAAAAATATTGAAATTCTGCTTTTATATTAGGCATGTGGTGTATTAGGTACAATTTTGAAGAAAAAAAGTGGTCACCTCGAGGTCAAATATTTAAAATATCTCGTAAACGGCTAAATATATTCAAACTCTGTTTTCACATGTGGTCAGGGGGAATTAAGTACAATTTGTGACAAAGTGGTCACATCGAGGTCAAAGGTCAAATATTTAATCGTGTATATCTCGTAAACGGCTAAATATATTCAAATTCTGGTTTTGACATTCGGCATGGGAGCAATAACTACAATTTGTGAAAAAAGTGGTGACCTCGAGGTCAAAAGTCAAATATTGAACCGTGTATACCTCATAAACGACCCGACATATTAAAATTTTGTTTTCACATTTGGCATGATGGCATTAGGTATAATTTGTGAAAAAAGTGGTGACCTCGAGGTCAAAGGTCAAATATTGAACCTTGTATATCTCGTAAACGGCTAGACATATTAAAATTCTGTTTTGACATTCGGCATGAGGGTATTAAGTACAATTTGTGAAAAAAGTAGTGACCTCGAGGTCAAAGGTCAAATATTGAACCGTGTATAACTCGTAAACGGCTAGGCATTTTGAAATTCTGTTTTGACATTCGGTATGGGGGCATTAATACAATTCGTGAAAAAATAGTGACTTCGAGGTCAAAGGACTAATTTAATGTCAGTTTTCTTATTTTCCCAAATGGTCGTGGAAGTATAAATCATATAAAGCAATTTGTTTTAGTCACGAGAATGTTAAATATAAAAACGGCATGTTTCTAACTGTGGACGTTGAAGAACTATAATATTTCCAATTTTTGCGAATTTTGCTCTTTTAGTGCCAAAACTATAAAAACCTCAAGTTATATTTTTTTTGTTCACGTTAATGCAGAATAAGAAAACAACCCTTTCTACTTCCATAATATGGCGTTTCAATTTTGTTAAATTTAAACATTTTTAGAAGCAATAATAAGAAACTCGCGAATTATATGTTATTTATGTCGTTGAGACTGAATGTATATATGCTTCTCTCTTCCACCTACCCTTTCCAAATTATAGCTGTTTTGGATATGTTGAATTTTAATATTTTATGCTCAAAATTGAGAAACTTGCAGATTATATATTATTCGAAGTCAATAATGCCGAATGTGAAATTTGCTTCTTTCTACCTATTGTCGCTTTCAAGATATAGTGGTTTTGAATTAGTTAAACTTTAGACGCAAAATTGAGAAACTTGCAAATTATGTTATTTCAAAGTTGGTAATGCAGAATGTAAAACTTGCTTCTCTTTACGAACTATCCTTCTCCAAAAAATATAGCAACTCTTTTGGCCCTAAAATTAAGAAACTTTCAGTATTCGAGCTTGGTAATGCAATGAAATGTACTTTCCAGAACTATGAAACTGCAAAATGCGTGTTTATTTAATCCTAATATAAAAGTTTGAAATAAAAAAATGTATTGGCTAATGCATGTCGTCTGTGCATTGTATTCGCTAATTATTAGAGGAATGAAATATGTATGCACTTAAGTTCTACAGAATGTGAAATTTAAAACCGAAATTGTATTTACTGCTGTATGTTCTCGCTAAAGAATAGAGAATGAAATGGGGAATTAAGATTCTATTACAGTATGGAAATTTAAAAAAAGAAAAATTGTATATTTTGCTAGTGTACGTTTTTTTAAGAATAAAGACAATTAGAGAATAAAATATACATAAAGCGCAGTCTTACAGTATACAAAATTTACAACTAAAATTACACGTACTTCCATTGGAATTGAATGCATTTATTATTTTTTAGCTATAAAAGCCCAATGTAAAATTTTTCGCTATTGAATCAAATTGTATATTTTTTCTTTGGTTTGCTGGGAGTATACGAGTTGGTCGAATATTGCTTACTCCCATGTGCACACTACCACCTATTTATTTATTTTTTACTATTTTGGTCTTAAAATTGAGAAAATTACAAATTTTCACGCTAATAAAAAACTTCTTTTTTTGCTTCCACAATATAGTTTGTTTTGACCTGCAAAGCAGATTACATATGTTTAGCGCCAGTGACTAGCCAGATGCACAACTAGCAAAATTATTGACCCTATAGTGTTTTATACAGAATATAGATTCTCTTTACAGTCAACAAAATAATGGTATGTATGACATTTTTCAGCTGCATGGGGTAGAATACTGTTGAAGTAGAATTCACCCTAATATTAGATGTTTGTTGCTTTGAATGGGTAAACGTGTGTGGGGGATGTCTTCTCAACCCATGTTTTGAAAACTTGCCCCGCAAAGGCCGCTTCGAAGGGTTATAGCATGTAATTTAGATTGCAAAATACCCTTTTCAAATGTAATGGCATATTGGGGAACTTCTATTTTTAGCTATACTTGTCTAGCGCCTAATATTGAATACGTCTATTATTTGACCCCCTATAGTGATTTGTACAAAATAAGGGCGTATGAAATATTGTCCAGTTGCTTTGGGAAAATATTTTTTTAAGTAAAATTCACTCTAGTACTAAGTGTTTGTTACTTTGAATGGCTAAATGTGTGTAAAACATTTCTTACCCCCCTGTTTTTTTAGAGAATTTGCTATTAATATACCACTTTAAAGGACATTTTGCCATATTGGAGAGAGCATGCTTAGGTTTTCTTGGGAAGTAACTTGCACAAGTGTATATTAAATATGGGAATTAATTAAAATGTTTGTATTTTACCCTTTTTGTTAACATGGAGTACATGTAGCATGTATTTTAAGGAGAAAAGAACAAATTTACATAATCTCGACTACTTCAAAATACCTTTAGCATAATTTAGCCTTTTTGAAATGTAATTTGATACAAAGACAAGCACTGTTTGAAGTACTTTGAATAAAACGAAGGCTATAAAGAACTGAAGGCATCTTAAAAAACAAACTGCCAAAAATGTGGTTTGTAGGAACGCCTGAACTGTTTTTCAACCCCATAATTTAATTTATACAGCATATTTTTCTTTCTTTTCATAACTAAAATCCTTTTAAACTGGCTGCAGCTTGCTTTTATATTCACATCCCTATGGTCTTTCTGCAATTGTTTGTAGGCTAATAAGAATACCGCGTTTTTTATAGGCATACTTACGCAACTTGGTCGCTGTTTCAGAGAGTTAGTCGTGACATATTAGGCTCCACAAAAAGCCTACCTCCTCCTCTCACAAGATCGTAGACATTGTCACACTAGGTAATAATTGGTTGACAAAGCCAATAAATTGCAAAATAGAACTAAATTTTAACTTAGGCGGCTACAAAATAAACAATGGAACAACAGTTATTTGCAAAGGTGGTTCTCAACCTTAATGAGTGCTTTTACAATATTCCCTTTGATTTTGTGTGTAGACTTAAGCAAGAAAACTACCTTACTTTAAATAGTAATTATATTAATAACTTTTTTGGTTTGTGAACAAATGTAGCGAATTCAACTCTAATTCTATTAATGTACTGTATAATTTTCCCACTACATATTAAAATAATAATTAACTTTGAATGTAAGGACAAATTTTAGTTTATTTCTTAGCGAAAAACTGTATATATAAACTTTTACTACTTTTAAAATTAAATATATAATATAACTAGTGTCTATATAGCCATAAGCATGTTTTAGTAGTAACATAACACTTTTATTACGCATAAGCAAAATATATGTAAACTAAAATATTTGCAAATAATATAAAAAATTATAATAACGAAGTTAATACAGCCTGTTGAGCAATAATACTTTTCCACATAACTAATATAAACAGTGTTGTAACTAAATATAAATTATATAGAACAATAAGACATAAAAGAAATTATATCAAGTATTTTTTCTATACAATAATATAAAAAGTTAACAAGTATTCCATTTTACATTTTATTTTAAAAAATATTCAATTTCTTTACATAATTATTAAATAAAAAATATAATAATTATTTTCTTAGGTTTACAAAATCAATTTTTAGTTTTACTTTTACAGAAAAGTATCTTCCAAAATATTTTTAGAAAACTTTTTTATAAACTTTTATTACCAAACTTTTAAAAAAACAATTTTTCAAAATTTATTTAGTTAAATATAATTTATTGTTATTTTTTGAAAATAATTTATTCTCATTTTTTATTTTACAAAAAAAATATTAACTATTTTCTTAAAGTAATTTTCTTGCTTAAGTCTACACACAAAATCAAAGGGAATATTGTAAAAGCACTCATTAAGCTTGAGAACCACCTTTGCAAATAACTGTTGTTCCATTGTTTATTTTGTAGCCGCCTAAGTTACAATTTAGTTCTATTTTGCAATTTATTGGCTTTGTCAACCAATTATTACCTAGTGTGACAATGTCTACGATCTTGTGAGAGAAGGAGGCAGGCTTTTTTGAATAGCCCAATATGTCACGACTAACTCTCTGAAACAGCGACCAAGTTGCGTAAGTATGTCTATAAGAAACGCGGTATTCTCATTAGCCTACAAACAATTGCAGAAAGACCATAGGGATATGAATATAAAAGAAAGCCGCAGCCAGTTTAAAGGTATTTTAGTTATGAAAAGCAAGAAAAACATGCTGTATAAATTAAAATATGGGGTTGAAAAACAGTTCAGGCGTTCCTACAAACCACATTTTTGGCAGTTCGTTTTTTAAAATGCCTCAGTTCTTTATAGCCTTCGTTTTATTCAAAGTACTTCAAACAGTGCTTGTCTTTGTATCAAATTACATTTTAAAAAAGGCTAAATTATGCTAAAGGTATTTTGAAGCAGTCGAGATTATGTAAATTTGTTCTTTTCTCCTTAAAATACATGCTACATGTACTCCATGTTAACAAAAAGGGTAAAATACAAACATTTTATTTAATTCCCATATATAATATACACTTTTGCAAGTTACTTCCCAAGAAAACCTAAGCATGCACTCTCAAATATGGCAAAATGCCCTTTAAAGTGGTATATTAATAGCAAATTCTCTAAAAAAAACAGGGGGGTACGAAATGTTTTACACACATTTAGCCATTCAAAGTATGTTCAAACATTTGAAAAGAGTATTTTTCAAATTAATTATATGCTATAACCCTTCGAAGCGGCCTTTGCGGAGCAAGTTCTCAAACCTTGGGTTGAAAAGACATCCCCCACACACGTTTACCCATTCAAAGCAACAAGCATCTAATATTAGGGTGAATTCTACTTAAAGAGTATTTTACAACATGCAGCTGAAAAACGTCTCACATACCATTATTTTGTTGAGTGTAAAAAGAATCTATATTCTGTATAAAACACTATAGGGTCACTGGCGCTAAACATATGTAATCTGCTTTGCAGGTCAAAACAAACTATATTGTGGAAGCAAAAAAAGAAGTTTTTAAATAGTGTGAAAATTTGTAAGTTTCTCAATTTTAAGACCAAAATAGTAAAAACTAAATAAATAGGTGCTAGTGCGCACAGGGGAGTAATCAATATTCGACCAACTCGTATACTCCCAGCAAACCAAAGAAAAAATATACAATTTGATTCAATAGCGAAAAATTTTACATTGGGCTTTTATAGCTAAAAAATAATAAATGCATTCAATTCCAATGGAAGTACGTGTAATTTTAGTTGTAAATTTTGTATACCGTAAAATTGCGCTTTATGTATATTTTACTCTCTAATTGTCTTTATTCTT
>JAGDQP010057469.1:0-12740 GCA_022664845.1 Lepisma saccharinum | reverse complement strand
TAACTTTGAACTGGGAAATATCAGAGATATGCTTAGCGCACTTATCCAGTATACACACGTGAATGATTGGATAAGGGTATATTGATCCTAATTGAATTAAATGTTAAAGTTGATATGTTCTCCATGCGTAGTTACTGGGAATTGTGTCTTATGCATGTTTGGAAGAATTCTCGGCACCTGTTATCATGAATAATAAAGCACTGTTAATTGAGAGTGTGTCTGGCGTCAAGACTAACAAGTGTGTAGTAAAATCCGTAGTTAGTATTCCTATTATATGTTTTAGCCTTGTCCAAAATATAAGCAATAGATACATAAATATATAACAGTCTTGTTGTAGGAAGATACGTAAAACTAATTTTTTCCTGCCTGGTTCACACACAATTACAAGAGTGTTCCGAACCCCTGAAGTTTTTCTCCGTGCATCTCCGTATCTCCTCCACAGACTTTTATCATCACCCGTTTTTTTTACAGGGGGAAATTTCTGGGATTTGTTGTTTCCGGCTGATCTGAAAAAAAAATGAAAATTAACGAGATGTGGAAAATTACAATGTAATAAAAGCACTTAAATTCTACTTCAGAATATTATCTCTTAAAGAAACTATATCATATCTACTTACGGAAATTAAATGCGAAAGAATGTGATCTAATAGTGTATACAGCAGTTAGAGAGAAGGGGAAGGGGCATGTGTATACAGAATTAACACGAATAAGTTTCATGACTTTGGCATGCAACCAAATGATGAACATTTTTTGGTAACCCGGGATTGCCCCACCCAAATTCACAAGATCTGAATCCTCTGAGCAACTATTTTACTTAAGAGGCCTCCACGCGCCCACCCATACTTTTGAACGTTTTTCTAAATATTTTATAAAAACTAAGAACACTATAAAAATGTAAGCACATATCGCACTAACACGTACAAATTGCTATGATATACGATGGACAGCGATGAGTTCTCATACTTCAATTAAATAATGATGTCATATGAAAAAGTATCACGCATTAATGCTGGACAAGATCTCTGGATCGCTGTCCATTATATTTCATAGTAATTTGTAAGTTCTAGTGCGCCATGCGCTTATTTTTATTTGGAAAAACGATAAAAAGTGGGGTTGGAGCGAGGAACATGCTGCTGGAACATTAACATGAAACGTGATTCAGATGCATGTGAAATGTTTTCCACACTTGGGAAAATTGCAGATGTATCTAAAAATATCTAACATCTCTAAATATGTAAAAAAAACTAAAGATCTAAAAATGTCAGGCAGGGAAATATACCTGGGAAACCTTCTACTATTTGAAAACAACTGATTAGCCGAACACATCCCAAACTAGCCACAATGCTCGTTAAAGGTGAAACTGACAGCCTTAAGACGAAGAATATTAGCAGACTCAGAATTGCAAAATGATGAAGTACCATGATAAAAAATAAAATCAGATTTTTCATCACATTGGAAACAAGGAATATATAGGGGGGGGGGTTAAGCTAAGTTGCCAACAAGATCTGAACCCCTCAGATATAAAAATATTCACGTCAATATTAAATTAGTAAATTCAGATTAAGCACAGCAATATTATAAAAACTAATAGTACTACACATGGAGTAGATAAAGTTAACTAGAGGCATAGTTATAACTTGAGTTCTTAGGAAGGCTGAAACTTTTAATTCAAGCACTGCCATTGACGTAGTTCTTCAATATAAAAAAATAATCTCGTATACGAAGGAAATTTGATATATTGGAAATTATAGAAGCTTAAATTAATTTACGGACAAACCCAAAACTACAGTATTGCCAGGAGATAAACTTACTTCCGCCAGCGAGAAGGTCGTTCATATACCAGCAGTAATATGAAAACAAAATGTATGATTCTTATTTTTTTAGTTAACTTTTCTTTAAATAAGCTTCAGAACAAATACGTACGAAATATAGTTGACCTTTCTCAACGTTTAGAAAATGTACCATTATAAATAGCTAAAAAATTCAAGCTTTCCCCCACGAAATTGATGAGTTGTGGACACCCTGTAAAACACTGCAAAAAGAGGAGAAGTAACTTATATCGAGAGCCTCTCTAACCGATAAAAGACTCATAATAGTACATCTGAAAAAAGTTTACTGCATTTTAAGCGCGTAAAAGTTCCCTCATAATTCTGTTTGTGAGAACATCACATACTAACTGTAATACTGATTAACGCACCAGACTCTTAATTTAACATAGGCGAGTTCAAATCCTCCCCTGACCATTTTTTACAAACTGCAGTTCACTCAGTACAGTTGAAAGTTTTGACAGGAATAATTCTTCCGAGAATTCCACGTGTACTATCTGTACGCGACTGGTCCCAACACCCCTACGCACAATGCTCTAAAGTGAAAAAAACGGAACTTCACCTACCTTCAGTTTAATCGATGTATGCCTCAACTTCCTTCATGAATTGTTTGTATCTTGATGACTTTACCTTCTATCGGGCTAAATGTATCATGTTGCCACCGAATAGGACTACAGTTCTAATGAACAGGCTGTTTTCTTCTCCGGATATAGGAATGTTAAATCTCGAAGCAGCTGGAATGACAATTAAAACTCTAGTCTTAGTATACTATAGTTTCTCTTTCATAGACATTTTAAAAGTATTTTATAAACAGGAATTCGAGATTTCAACTGATTTACACATTTCATGGCCCTTACATACCGAAAAAGGGATTTTAGATGCCTCTCCTTCTGTTCGTCCGTCCCGATGTAAATACGTACACCCGCGACCCGCCTAAAGACAATTATGGTTTCAGGCGGTGACCATAGGAAGAGCAAGCTGCTCCTGGAGCTACTGAATTCTCCCACGCCCGGAGCGTCGTATCTTTCAATTCTCAATGTCAGTTACCAGTATATTCAAAGTACTATTTTTCATTTCCTTATATTGAAGTAGCCTCCGTGGGAAATCTGAAATCATCACTGCCTAGAGGCCATACCGTTCAACGTATCGAGACCAAAGTTTAAACTTAAGGTTTTGTAAGATTATGTAGGTTAGTTTTTCGAATTTTCTTCCTATCACCAAAAAATAAGGGTAGTTTACTAAAAGGTGAAAATAAAAATGTGCTATTTTCTCAAATACTTCTCCGGTGATTTTGTTCATACTTCGTAAATAATGTTTTAGTAACATTAGTAATAACTACAGGGAACAAGAAAGTTTAGTGTGGTGGTCCGTACCTTGTATTGTACAGTCTTGTTCAAAAGATCTTGGCCACCCACCTTGCATAAAAAGGCCACATTCTGGCAACCCTAGATACAAGTTTGCTAATACTTTGGCTCTGAATTATTATTATTGTAGTAGTGGTATTAGTAGCAGCTGGCCATGATTTGCTGTCATTTTCAGGCCTCTTAGATATTTTTACACTACTACTTTTGGCACCTCTGCTCAGCGGCAGTGACTCAGTTGGTAGAACATTGACTTCAAATTCGAATGGCCATTGATTCGAATTCCGCGACCAGTGGTTCTTGAAAAAAAGTTTTTTGATATTTTTTTTAGTTCTACCAGATAAGTACCAGAATTCAACATAATACCCTCTAATTAGTTTATGGAGGACCTTTTTGTGCATTCTTTACCCCTTCTATTCTTACCAGAACGAGATTCCTAAAAGTTAAAACTACATAATTAAATTAATGAATTATGTAAAAATTAAACCGAACAAGAGGATAGGAGCAAACTTAATTTTAACATGCGTTTGAAAAAGTTATCACAGAAACGAACACAGAGAAACATTGAATCACACAAACGCTATTAGCGAAAAATTAAGAAAATGTGGAATATAGCGTATTCCAATTCAGCGTTTAACCACAGGAAGAATAGCATATATGTTCCCAAGGCACAGCAAGAAGTACAACTTTTATCTTCAAATGGTTTGGTTAAGGAAAGGTAGTTCATGTGAGTAATAATTAGGCGTTTCAAGTACTGTAGTAATACGAAATTTGATTTTTAAAAATCCGCATTGACCAAACCATTTACCACTAGAAGTAGCAATTCTGAGTGTGAGTTGGGCACATACAAAGCTTCCTTGATACCTAATTTCAGACTTTTTTATGGGGACTTATTTGAGGTTTAAGCCCGAAATCCGGCATTTTATCGGCGAAGGTCCACGTTTGAACCCCGTAGTTAAAAAGGGATATGATTCGAAGACATGATTTTTGGCATAGACACTCTGCTGGTAGATCTAAACATTACAAAAAAAATGCAGCATTGTATTGAACGCCCTCATAAAGGAAATCCATATCTTGCGAACACTTTCGGTTTTACCGGTCTGTTTCTCAGTTACACGAAATATTAAAGGTAAGGATGAAACTATCCCCTTGCGATACGCACGCGCCGTGAACGTCACGTGGGGGATGTGGGGGTAGCGCTCAAAATATTCTCGACCTACGATACGAAGTGAGATGGAGTGGTCAGTCCACGCTCGACGGCCTTTACGTTCCCAAGGTGCCCAGAGGTACCAAGGACACTCTGGTACTCAGTTTGATAGCAGACTGAGTGCACCGCAGAGCGCCAGGCATTTAAAGGATGGGTACCTAACTTTTGACTGAAAATTGCTTGAGAAAGTGTATCATAAAAGTTGAACCAATATTTTGAAACTGGTTACACGAAAATAGGAGCGCTAAGCTAATAACGTTGTGCAATCTTTTGTAATGTTTTACACATTTTTTTTCCTTTTATATTTTGTGGCTGATTTGCTGTATTTGGTAATAAATATCCTAATTGTATTAGAGAAAAACTATTCAAATTACATTATGATATGTAATTATGAAAACAAATAAAAATATATTCTGTGAAATTTATTGGTTTTAGCCTCCTCTCGAGACGCCCTTGCATACAACCCACGACCCCCACCTTGCGAAATCCTGCTCTATACTATCGCATTTTGTTATACTGCATGAAGTATACGTGAAATGCCATTACGTTCCTAACTTCGGTTGCGTATAATCCACACAGTGATGTAAAATTAAAGGGTGATGTCCTTGCACTCACACCACCCCTTGATTTTGCAACACATTTTGCAATCTACCCATCCGAAATAAGGAAAGTAAGTACTGCGTTAATTCCTTTTTTTAAATTTATTTTCTGTGTACGGGGGCGTGTCAAAATTTCTCAATTTTTCGGAATTTTCAATAATTTATATTTCACAAACTAGCGGATCAACAAATATTTATTTTATTTTTCATATGCTCCACAGGTAAAACTTCACTAGAGTTTACTAAACATCATTGCAATCGGAGAGAGCGAATGGAAAAAGATTTGTTGAATTGACGTGGAATGACCGTCAAAGTTACAGTTTAAGGCATTAAGTTATCAAGGTGTCTGGCTGATCCAAAGTACTGTTGTTTAACTAAGGAGCACTTCTAAAATAATCATAGTTCCTTGCTGAATTTAAGCGGAAAATGTATTTTTCTTTCAAAGAAAAATACGTACCCTTTTTTTTTGGAAGTGGACCTCGGTGAAGACCTTTTTGACCGAGGGGAGCGTTGAAGTGCTTCAGTTTCTCCTCTTTGGGCTTCCAGAAGAAGACCCTTGCTTTGTCGACATATAATTACAATGGTCCTACCATCCAGGGATCCATTAAGAACGTCTAAGACCTACAATATAAGAAACAACCTATTTAGGCTACTTTATTTTTCAGATATGTGTCGAGATATATCTTTTAGCTAAATGAAAGAAAGGTATGAACTGACCCATTAAAACTATACAATTTTATTTCGCTAATACAATTACAAATTATAATTATCGGCAGGGGTTTGACTCGCCCTGAAATTGGAAATTAAAAAATAATAGGCAATGTCTCAGAACACATGGGTGCCTGGTCCGCGAAAACTTCTTTAACGTTAAGTGCCACGATAGATACTTAAACCAGCTCAGAAAACCGATTCGGATACTACACAGCATGCAGAAAAACGAAAAAATAGAATAAAAAACTTATTTATTAACGTAGAAACCATTTGTCTCACTTAGATGAAGACATCAAGAAACGGAAGGGGGGGTTATGGATGTCGCAATCAATATCTGAACAGAAATTTCTTACAGCAGGGACAGAGAAATGACTTTCAAGGGAAAACGTTGTGAAGGTCATATTTGTAGGAAGTTCTCTGCTAAAGTAGTACACCATTATAAGATCACTGGCCATGTTCACAATTTATCCTAATACTTAAGGACGGACACAACAATCTTAATTACTGTATCTATGTACTAAATCAATCTGCTTGTGTAATGCATTTATATATGCCCTAGAAAATTTCGGCAGTTTTGACTTTTAGATAATGCCTTAGTAGCCAAGAACATAACAGCTGAAAAAAATAAAATAAAATAAAATAAAAGCTGCAGGATTTTTCACAGCTAATATTTTGAAGTTGGTGGGCGTATAGGTGGGGTGAGCTGGCGGAATTATTGGGCGGCGGTAGTCCATCACACTGACTATATAAACTGTGTAAAATTTCAAAATGTTTATAATTAAAAATATAACCTAAACTGACCCAATCAGCGTAATTTGTAAACATTAAAGAAGGGTTAGAATATGATGATGTTGTTAACTACTGGAAAGCGAATAAGATGTAGCACTGAAATTCACGAAGTACCATTACGAAAAGTTAATCTTTCACTTGACGTACAGATAAAACAATAAATTGGAATATCAATTTTACATTGTTACCAACAACTTATACGAAAGTAAACAGAAGCTTGCTGGATCGGTTGTGTGGAATACGCCTTTATTCTCTAAATCCTTGTTCATGGTGAAAACAAAACGTTGTTCGTGCTATAATATAGAGCGGGGCGGGATATTTGAAGGCATCATCCCGACATTTACGTGGTACAACTCAGGAAAAACCCTGGAAAAGTAACCAGGAAGGTGGGCCGCTGAGATTGAACTCCTGGACCGGAAACTAGTGCAAACCACGACAAGTGGTGAAGGGTGTAGAGAACTGGTCTACCCTATGCATTACTGACTTTAGGTTAGGCAAGTTAGGTTAGTTTTCATTAGAAATTTGAAAAACAGCGTTATTTGTTACATAAGTAATGCTATTTATTCTCATCGACTCCCTTGTTCATGACAAAATCAGTACTTATTAATGCTATAGGACAGGGTGGACCAGTTATCTACTACCTTCCAAGGTGTTGGCTAACCTAACCTACCTGAAACATTGTAACAGCTTCAATTTGGAGAACATTAACAAAAGTGGATGCCATTTACCAAATAAAAGCGTAAATCAATTCCTATGATTGCGGGTAACCTAACATACTCAAACCTAATAGCAAAGTTAAAATAACTTGAATCTGAACAGCCTTGTGTCGTGGTCTGCACTAGTATCCGGTCCATACGAGAATTCAATTTCAGCGGCTCACCTTTCTGGATTCTGGCCATACCAGGCAAATGCCGGGATGATGCCTTAAACTTATGCCCTGGCCGACACCTTCCCGCCCTATAGTAAATGGTACATATCACGAATAACGTTTTGTTTTCCTCATGAACAAGGTTGTCGATTACAATAAAGGCTATTATTCTACAGAAACGATCTAGCAACCTTCTGTTTACTTTCGTATACATTCGAACTTCCATACTACGCGGTATTTTGTACCTATATAATGAACGTCACCTTTCATGGCAACCTTATGTTGACACATACTAAAAACCTACGTAACTTTTAATTTAAAACAACTAATAGACAATATAAACATTCTGAAATAATATACTCTCAACATACGTTTAAAAGTTTGGATTAAAGATGGGACATTCCATTGTGTAAGCAATTTACTTGTGCCGTCGTCCATTTCTTGTACTCGGTAATTGTCTTGTATGATGCAATATTCGACGGTGTAGTTTAATGTATGCTCTCTTATCGTATATGTCAACAAAGATGGCGGGTCTCCCTTCTCAACTAAAAACAAAAGACGTATGAAATATACGTGCGAAAGCAGGACGATTCATACTGCATGAAGGCGGTTAATTCAATCTGGATGGAGTATCCAAACCCTGTAATGACGAAACATCCTTCTGCAGGACAAAACAGTGTGCTTAGTACGTACAAATTTCACTTAAATTTCTGCTATCGCTCTATACGTTCCTGTCTGCAAGCCGCAACATTAAATATGTATATGACATACTTAACACGAATGCTGCGTACGTGTACGTACATTTCCGTAATCTCCTGCAGCTGAATGGTGTAACAACATTACCCGATTTCGTGCTTGCGTATATTTCATACGGACAAACAATGTTTCATACCGATTTAAATATTATGTCTACGTATTACGTATATTTCTGTTCTATACATTTGTCCGTACATGCTCAGTGAGTGACGATTCAAAATAAATTTGAAAATTTCACATTCATAATGAAATGGAAAGTTTATTATATTTTTCAGTTCAGTGTTTGGGAACGATGGTTAGAACCACACGTGCATTCAATCTCGCAGAAGCTGGAAGAATTTTGTCACCCTGGACAAACAGCCAACATTTATAATCCCGTTACAAAACAAAAAGGCCTCTGTAAAATGTCTTCACTTTCCCCACTTTTATTATCATAAACTGGCTGAAAGCAAATGACAATTCGGACTTCGGAGGTTCCTTCGATGTTCACTAACTTCTTTTGTCCTCTCTCGGTCTCTCCATGGAAGCGATTAATTTTGCAATACATTGTCAATCGTCGCCCTTCAATTATATCCCACTAAACCAGAAAAAAGAGAAGATATGAGTGATAAGATTGTGAGGGAAAGAGAGAGATGACAGAACAAAATGCTGCTAGCACTGCCACAACTGCAATGAACGTAAAGAATATTATGACCGCGTAAGGTTGGTGGTTGCAGAAGTTGAAGACCCAGTCTGGAAATAATGGATGAAAAAAAAAAGAACTTGTATGAACAAACCAAGCTGAATTTTCTCCCGAAAAACACAACCCAGTCAGTGTCATAATACAGTGCTTCTCCCATTGCCAAAGGCAGTTTAGGGCAGAACGGATGAGTGTCAGATGGAAAAGAAGGCACATTTTTTCCCCCTTCGTATTCCTTTCATATTCCACCATTCAGAAATTCATTCAAAAAATCATTTATTGGCCTTAAATATTTTTTTTCGCAAGAAAAGCGCCAAGTACGTCGCTAACTACAAGACTAATAAACCGTTTCCGACAATAATAGTGACCATTTTGTGCTGTCTCTATCCTCGATACAGGCTGAGTGGCGTCAGGATAGGGAATGTTAGACTTAAAATTGACATAGTTTTTAACACAAAGAAGTAAATTAAAGTGTTTAACTTTTTTTTTATTTTGCACATTTCAAAGAGTTTCGTAAATTGGTAGCGCCCCGGATTTTCACTTTTGAAATATAGCAACCGTAGGTTTGAAGTATTTTAGGGTACCATGAAGCCTCAATTCTTCTGTTAGTGGTATTGGAAATATCAAGCTCGAGCTCATTTTCCCACGCTTTTGGAAGTTTATATCGTCGAAATAAAGCATTTATCATTTTTTTTTTAATTTTCATGGCAGGAATAACGTAAAATAGTTTTGTTTGTGGTATTTTGCAACACCCCGTATACAACGAAAGGGAAGTCGTAACTTCAAATTTTACACGAGAAGATGAAACAAAATGTTCCTGCACAAATTTATTTCCAGCAGAGTGGTCCTCGAAGTGATAATAAAAAATATGGAACAATATGCAAGGGAAAAATCTTATCAGTGACAACTAAAAAGAAATCGCGTAAGTGTAAAAATACTTGTCTTACGAGAAATTTAGTTTGGTAGAAAATCATTATAACAATATTGGTATAGTTTTGTAACTTCTTTCTGGATTTCGGTCACATCGCCTCTTCAGGTGAAGTCTGTTGCTAAGCGGAGTTCAAATTTAATCCATTGTTGAGTTGTTGTTTTTTTTAGCAGGAAATAATTGAACTTCTAGTGTCTAGTCCACTGGCAGATATGAAAAACAAGACACGAAGAGTAAGCTACTCATATATGTAAGTGATTTTGAATGTCTGTTAGAATCAGAGCTTAATTTCTGGGGAAGCTAAAGAGCGCAAGGGCGGATTTCGGCCATGTACTGCCTCGCCGGGTAGGCCAAAAGTTTCCAAACGCATAACGGAACAAAGAATAATAATAATTATTATTATAATTATTATTATTCTGTAATGAATCGTTATACTGCCCCAAAAATGTACCCCTTCGGAGCAGTGGGCCAGGCCAAGAAATGAAACCGAAATCCACCCCTGGAAAGAAGTTGTAACAATCAGCATATTCACGCATATATTTTTTTCAATGTATGATCTCTTTTTCTTAACGTAATCTCGTCTTTTATATTTCGTTTCTGGTTCCAACGTTTCTTTTTAAATAAACGTGTAAGGATTCATATACCGACATGCATTTATTTTCCACTCTTAAACCCCCTCATCCTTTCATTATTCAATGTTAAATTTCCATAAGGCGTATTTAGCTTTGGAAACAAAAACTAATAATCGTATATTAATGTGCAATTATTCATATGAATTGTTGTTCTTCGCTCTACACTACTTATACATCCACTTCGCCAAATCTCAGTTGCATGCGTTATAAATTGCAAATGTACGTACATGTATTTATTCGCAAAAAGCAGTTGAGTTTTACATGGAAAATCCCATAACAATTCTATTTAGCTTTAATCTTTTCATCCACTACAGCTATGAATTTGATATTTTGTACCGTGATAAATAACATGTTACTTTATCATATCTATAGCATTATTTCAACATTTTATTTACCATTAAAAAGATATTTAAATATATAATTGATACCGAGCCGACACGAATCGCGCCTAAATGTGATTTATGACTCGCAGAGAAAGAAAACCCAAAGGTAGCTCGTCTGTTGCCCCTCGACTCCTTCCTGCTTCTTTTCATGTTAGTCTTTATGACATCTGGTACTCAACCCTTTCTAGACGGAAGGTTGGTGACAATTGTTTTCTATTGATAATAATTTGGTTGAACTAAGAACCTCGTCTGCAGATCAATGAACAAAGAGTGAGAGCGAGTAGGAAGAGATTGAGTATGAAACAAAGCGATTGTGAGGTATTTCCGTGCCCGAGGCATGTATAAAATGTATTTAGTGGGATTTTATTTACTTTAATTTTAATATAGTGTATAGGAATTGAAAAAAATATCCGAAATAATACGCATGCCACTTCCGATTTTTTAATAAATTATGCGAAACAAATATTATAAAAACAAATTGTCTGTGCGTTTAAAAAAAACGAACGGTTTTTTAATCTGCCAAATTTTTATTTCACCCTTTGTACATTTGGAACTTTTTCTTTTATATAATAGTTTCCGACGCCCCCGATTTCGCCCCTCAGTCTCGGCACCTGAGTCGGGTAACGTCCATAAGTCCTAAATTTCAGAAGTCCTAAATTGCAGAAGTCCTAAAAAAACTTTCACAAGTCCTAAACTTTAGGACTGGTGCAATTTAGGACTTCTGCAATTTAGGACTCCTGCAAATTAGGACTTCTGTAAACTCCAGTGAACTGGCTTCTTGTCTTTTAGGACTTCTGCAATTTAGGACTTCTGAAATTTAGGACTTCTGGAATTTGGGACTTCTGGAATTTAGGACTTCTGCAATTTAGGACTTCTGCAATTTAGGACTTCTGCAATTTAGGACTTCTGCAATTTAGGACTTCTGCAATTTAGGACTTGTGCAATTTAGGACTTCTGCAATTTAGGACTTGTGCAAGTTTAGTCCCTTTGCTTTAGTTCTCAAAATCGCCACAAACAAGAGAACCACCTACACTTCTGTAAACCAAACGTTACAAATACAGTGGATATTTCGTCCGCCATATTGAAGTGATATTGATAAGCTTGAGAAAACTCGTTTAGATTATCCATAAATCCCAAATTTTTCTTTTTGACAAAAAGTGATTGCTTGTGAAAAGGACACTACATTATTTTGAATTGTCTCATCGTACAAATATTATTGACTGCTTTACATTATGGAAGTGAGATTTCAACATGCAAGTGTTCATTTTAATAATAATAATAATACATTAGATAATTATAATCAATTTCACACATTAAAAACCTTATTTCACTTGAAGTGAACTATGACTGGATGTTTTGGCCACTTCGAACTATTTCTAGAAAGTCAATCCCGTTCTATGCTAGCTGTTAATAGTCAGTCAAAACTTCATCAGAAATAAAATTATCAAGAGTTATTTGGATTTTTCCATAGTTAGTTCTCACAGAAAGCCTTACGGAAATATTTGACAAATTCGTTATGTGATTTGTATCTTAATGAGAAGCTCCCCAATTGTCCTCACGATTCTGGGTCAACACCGAAATTTTTGAGAACCCATACCGGAAATCGAACCAGGAACCACGTGCACCGTAGACACGAGGGCTAACCACTCGGATAAGCGGTATTATTATTATTATTATTATTATTATTATTATATTATTATGAACGAGGTTATATAGAGACAGAACCTACAGCGTAAAATGGGACCCAAACAACTACTCGGCTTTTATCCGAGGCTTTAGGCTCTCAGCAGGTAATGTCCGGCCTGTTATGGAGAGTTTCTTTACCAGTTAGTGTTTTTCTATTACTATTATAATTATTTGCTTCAAAAACTTCCAAGTTGAAATTAATGCTGATTCTAAACTGCTGGGAATTCTTGTTGAAACAGTGATTAATTTTGCTAAATTATCCATCCACTAAGACCCCCAAGTCTAAAATCCAGTCGGGATTTCATTCCCTACTTT